>LYNE01001450.1:24971-42375 GCA_001662545.1 Rosa x damascena | reverse complement strand
GTAATTGGAATAGCAGCCCCGGCGACAAGAGAATGAACAAGACCACCGCAACAACGACCGGCCCCCAATCAGCACTCATCATTCCCTCTGCTCTCGCTCCGCTTACAAAATCAAGGTATGGAAACTTGTGAAATGGATAGATAGGTCTGTTATGATGTCTCCTATTATGTAGAAGAAAGCTTAGTTTCTTAGTGAAGAAGAGACAGGGATGCTAAACTTACTAAGAAAGAAGACTCAGGATTAAAGGAGAGGAAAGGTATTAGGAGAAGGTGGTGGGTTTACTTTATGGGGATGAAAACAATAAAACAAAGGTGTTTGCTTTCATAAGCTTCCATTAAGTGTTTGTTAGAAGGGTGCTTTTCTTCTCGCTTTAGAGATTGATGTAAGGTGGAGTCTTCTTTCCAGAGAGATCCGTAAAATAATGTTGCAACAGATGAACTGTAAAGTCGTGGTTAATCTATGCATGTTTAGAATGCTTACCTTGTTTGGTTTGCCTTTCTACAGGAAAGAAAAGCTAAAAGGGCACTACACCAAGTATGTAGGGTACTACCAAAAGATGAAAATACAATAACTGTTACTTTCTTTGAATAATGTAGAAACATCTCTGCTATTTGAATTGACTAAGGTCAACAATGGATAAGAAACCCTGATGCTTTTGCTTAATTAGATGACCAAGTAATAGGAGTTTGGACCAAGCTAGGACAAAGGATCGGGCCCTGCGCTAGGTGATTGGCCCTGAAACAAGGTCCAAGTTGATATTAGAGCCATCAGAAAATCCAAACAAAAGAGGGATTAGAGATGCCGTCCAATGGGGATTGTTGTATCCATCAGAGTAGCGTTGTAATCCTAGGTATCATCGGCCGTCTGAAGATTTCTAAGTTCTAACTTTTAGCTTCGTCGTGGAGTATGCATTCTCTTTTGTCTTTTCTATAGTTTGACTCGCTCTATCCCCAAACCCTTCTCTTTTTATTGTGCTTCCTTTCTCTCATTTCTATGCTTTCAGTGCTAGCACGGTAGCACCACTACTAGTGCTACACATCTTTTCAACTTTTAGAGTAGTAGTAAAAATGGCGGATTGGGGCCCGGTGTTGATAGCGGTGGTGCTGTTCGTACTGTTAACTCCAGGATTGCTGTTTCAGCTACCCGGGAACAGCCGAGTGGTGGAGTTTAACAACATGCAGACGAGTGGAGTTTCCATTTTGGTGCACACCATCATTTACTTTGCACTCATCACCGTCTTTCTCATAGCTATTGGTGTTCACATCTACACCGGCGGCGGCGGCTAGCTACTTCAGCCATCCGATTCCACTGCCCGCTGCTTCCATCTCTGTTGCAGATTGCATCTGGAGTCTTTTATATACATGTATACTTTAAATAAAATTTATGGAGTCTTTGTTGATTAAAACTGTGATGGGTGATTACGCTTATGATTCAAAAGCACGAAATTTATTGGCCACAAAGAATGTCTCTTTCTCTAAACCTTTAGAATGATGGATAATTAGATATCTATGGCAAATTGCATGGCCGACAAATTCTGCACGTTAGTTTAGAGTGTTTTACTTATGGACAAAGTAACAAATATTATAATTGGGTCGCGTTTGGAACGTTGGTATATAATTAATGAAATGTTTAGGGTATCCCCATTGCCGGATAGAGTTATCTTGTCAGTATCAGTCAATACTCTTACATAAGGTCCAAAACGCACAAGCATACAGCATTATTGGTCATACCTTAACAACAAAAGCCCGGCACAGGGCTTTGACACATCCCATCAATTCATTACATTGTTCGCAATGCAATTTTTACCTCATTGCAGAATGCAAATCGATTCCCCTTGCTATTTTCTCCTTTCTCGCTTCGGAGTTCAGGGTTTTGAGTTTATTGTATTGTGTGTAATTATGGAATCCTTTCGGCTTTTGAGGCATCAGGCATCCTAGGTTGTAAACATTTGCAAATACACCGATATATCTATTGATATTTCTTTTTTCTCAAAAGTATATATATATATATATATATATAACTTTGCTCAGGTGCGGATATCCACACCTAAGAAAAAAGGTACAGATTTTAGGTTTTGACCCACTTTTCGATCATATTTTCACATCTTAACCGTTCAGTTTTTAGGTCCTAATGTATATATCACCTCTGCAAAATTTCAGCCAAATTGGTGATCGTTAAGGCATCGAAACTGCAATTTACACGAACGAACCGGAACCATTCGTGTACATTGTTGTAAATTGCAGTTTTGGATGCCTTAACGATCACCAATTTGGCTGAAATTTTGCAGAGGTGATCTATACATTAGGACCTAAAAATTGAATGGTTAAGATGTGAAAATATGATCAAAAAGTAGGTCAAAACCTAAAATCCGTACCTAAGAAAAACTGCGGACGTCCGCAGTGGAGAAGCGCTGTATTATATATATATATATATATATATATATATATATATATTCCTAATAAATGCACTATACTATTAATATTTCTCCTATATATTTGTTGATATATCCTAATATTTGAGTGTCAATATATCTGTGATCGCCGATTTTTTTAAACCTTGTTGTTATGCATGTAAACTCAATGCATCAAACATTTCTTTTATTATACATTTTACTTGCTAAACACTGCTAGCATTGCACTAGAGAGAAAATGAGAGCGCAGAGGTTACTGGCTACATATTACATTAGGTCATCTCCAATTGTTGTGGTCTAAAATAGACTACGGTATAAATTTTTAGACCTTCGAAAAACACTATTCATCTTAAAGTAAAGTCTATAATTTTCCCAACTCCAAATTTTTTTTTTTTTGAAATAGAAGTTGAATTCATTAGATCAACAGCAATAGGGCTGAAGTCTACCAAAACTTACATAAGAAATCCGGCAAGAAAATCCGGAGTAACCTACCTAAGCTAAAGCAAACCTTTAAAGATCACTGGGACGCTCACATTTAAGCGAGCCTATACAAGAATGAAAAAACCCCGTCTCCTACGGAAAAGAAATCATTCAACCAGCCCCCACTTGCCAATCACGCAATTGTGGTACAAGCAAGTGACTAGAAACGTCATAGAAGACTCATAGAAGTTAATCCAACCTTACATAGACTCATACCCTAACATATTAGGGCCCAGATTTTCTTGCCCTAGGCCTAAGCCCGTAGGCCCAAACCCAAGCCAAACCTTGCCTAGCATGAATAGTCTCCTGCCCCATCAGCCCAAAGTGGAGCCCAGGCCCAACCCCAAGCCAACAAGGGAGGAACATTCCAGTCCAACCGAGCCGGAGCCCGGATCCTCTTCTGCCACTCCGCCTTCACGACCGCCATCAATTCCGGCGACCTTCCTGCCCACAACATGGGTCCGTCCACCGACGTCTGGTTAACACAGCAAGCTGGAGATCGCCTTGAGCCGCTGCACTAAAAAACCAACGTCTCAAAACAACAACGCCCAGATCGAAGCACCAATCTACCCACTCGAGCAACTGGCCTAGTCAACTGCCGCAACCAGAGCCAACAACCACCCGCCGTCGACGCTCAAAGACCGGATCTAACCCAGAAAAGACAAGATCAGAGAGGCCTCTAACCTCTCGCCGCAACTCACGATCAACGCTGAGACCCCGTCCCACACCGCCGCCGTATCTCGCCGCTCCACGATCGCCCCTTGCTTGAGGGAAGACCGCCTTGCAAAATCGCCGCCGCTAGGTCGAAACCTAGGTTTCGAAAAACCGAGGTCGCTCCGAGAAGCTCGGAGACCCCCTTGACTCCAATTTTCCCAACTCCAATTGTTTGAAGACTAAATTATAAATTAGGATGACCTCATTTTAATCAAAAAAAAAAAAAAGTCTAAATTATAGACTCTCATGTATTTTATTGTTTTTAATTTGTATACTTCAAAATTATAAGTTCATTGGTTATATTACATAGGCTTGCTCACCTTGCTAGTGTTGATTGGTTAGATGATGTTTGGTTATATGAGACTCCTGCTATTATTCAGGATGTACTCTACGAGGATTATTGTCATTGTTCTAATGTAGCACGAGGTTCAGGTTTTATGTCCCCCCGTTGCAAAATATTATTTTAATAAATGAAACCGGGCGTGGGGCTGAGCCTCTCAGTTAGGCTGGGTTCCAAACCCCCTTTTCAAAAAAAAAAAATATATATATTTGAGACCAAAATATAATTTTAATGAGTAGATTGAAGAAATTTTACAATATTGTTATTTGGCTCTATTAAATTATTGCAATGAATAAAAATAGTAAAACATTATTGTAACGGTCCTTTTTGTATTATCTTTGTTGTTTTTTGGTTCTCTGGCTTGGTTCCTATGTTCCATAGTTATGTTTGCTTGATATACCATATCACAGGGCCCTTCTAATGAGGGATCCCTTTTTTTTTTAGGGATCGCTCATTAGACATACTTTTCGATCATATATTCACATCTTAACCGTTCAGTTTTTAGGTATATATGAGTAGATCATCTCTGCAAATTTTCAGCCAAATTGATAATCATTAAGGCATTCATAATTGTAAATTCATAATTGAGATTTACAATTATGAACACGAACGGTTCAGGTTGGACAGATTCGGCTTCCATTGATTCAATCTAGTTCGATACCTTAACGATCATGAAATTGGCTGAAAATTTATAGAAATGATCTATACATTAGGACCTAAAAATTGACCGGTCGAGATGCTGAAATACGATCGAAAAGTGAGTCCCATAAGGGATCCCTTAAAATGACCAAAGAAAAAAAAGATCTCTTAGTGGAAGGGCCCTCTACATATCACTAATCAAATAATAATTATTATAATAAATTATCTCTATTCAAGTAAATCCAGAATATGTGTCTGGCCTAAACTCTAGGTTACTTGACCTAGTTGTGATAGGGTTATGAATTAGAGATATTCTCAGAGATATTCATAGATATCCGATTAATAGTACGTTTATCTATCCTTGTACAACTCTGATTCTATGTCTTGTAATCCTCTATATAAAGAGGCGCTATTATCAATGAAAGCATGACTCAATTCTCACCCAATTTCAGTTTTCCTTAAACACGTTATCAGCACGAAGCACTAACCCTGAAACAAATAGCTCAAATCCTAAATCCGAATACAAAACCTTGAAACCTTTTCTTCCTCCTCCACATAGCTTGAAGCCCTCGACCCCATGAATCCAGAACCGGCGGCAGCACCACCAGAACTGGCCGAAAAACTACCGAACCGGCCGCCGGAATTTCCAAACCACCTGCAGCAAATACACTACCAGTTCACCACCTTTCGGACCTCCTATTGTTCCCAAAATTTTCCAACAGCAGCACTTTGATCCCAGAATTCCTGAACCGGAAGAAAAATAGTGAAAACTGGCCTAAAAGTCAGTGAATCGGCCGACTGAACCTGCTGCAGAAAAACCGCCAGAGAGAAGGAAAAAAAGAAAAAAAAAGGGAGCCCAAGCCGCAGCCCAGGCGCCCAAGCCGCTGATGTCATCATGCCGTCAGCATCCACGTCATCTGCCATGTCAGCAACAGCGCCACGTCAACTCCCACGTCAGCACAAGCCAAGTCAGCACCAGTGCCACGCCGGTCAACTTTCGCGCTTTCCGGCTAGATTTCAGGAGACTTTTTCCAGCTAAATTTCCGACGACCTATTTCAAGGTATTTTTTTACTAAAAGTTTCCGTTTTTGAGTTTTTATTCAATTTCTCTTCTTTTTCTCGGGGACTTGCAAACTCCCTTCTTTTACCCCCCTTTCTTCATCATAGGGGAGACCTAATTAAGCCGAACTATGAAGGTTCGTGCTCACTCCAAGCTTGGAGCTTGTTGAGATCTCCAAACTTAGAGTTTGTAGAGAATTTATGATCGACCACTTACTTCATAGTTTCTATCTAATCCAGTACCTCTTGGAATTAAATTTCTTGGAAACAATTATGCTCATAAATTCCTAATTTATTGGTAGCGATTACGCTCAGAAATTTTATATGTTTTCGTGGTAGCTTTTTCCACTCCGAAACTAACCCTTCTTCTTGTTCTCTTTCAGGATGAGTAACCTGAACAAATTGGACTTTGCTCTATTGGGAACAACTGGCTCTGGATATTACAGGTGGGTTCGTGATGTCCGCCAGCATCTCAAGGCCGATGGAATCCTGGATACGATTCTCGAGCCTAGCCAGGACGTGCTAACTGTTGAGCAAGCTCAAGCTTTGGAAGCAAATATAGCAGCCTTAGAGGCAAATAAGTCGAAAGTCATCATCCTAATGACTCGTCATATGGATGATTCGCTCTAGTACGAGTGTATGAATGAAGAAGACCCCAGAAGGCTGTGGGTCTCACTCGAAGAAAGATTTGGCAACGTCCATGACTCCCTGCTTCCTGACCTAGAAGTGAGATGGCATAGCCTCTGCTTCTGAAATTTCAAGTCAGTTCTTGACGACAACTTGGAAGCACTTTGCATTAAATCCTTAATGGAATTCTGTGGTAAAGAGATCACAGATGCGATGTTGATTGAGAAAACTCTCTCTATCTTCCTCGTCTCTGCATTGATGGTTGTTAAGAACTATCGAATCGATATTACTGCAGGACGGATCACAAGGTTTCATGAGCTCATTGGAGCTATGAATGTAGATGAAAAACATGACAACATCCTTGTGAAGAACTATAATTCGAGATCCATGGAAACATAGCATATTCCGGAATCCAATTATAGTCGTGCCGCTAAAAGAGGGCTCAAAAAGCAAAACCCCAATCTTAGGGATACTTCTAGACGTTCTGGTCCATATACTCGCTCTACTTGGGAAGGTAACCGCCAAAATAGGCGAATACGGAACCGAAGAGGTCAATGTGGAAAGAGCGATGGAGGCAACGCCTCTGGCCATGTTGGTGGCGCCACCAACACTAAAAGCCATTTAAATGACGCTTTCAAAGCGCCTCAATCAATGGAGTCTAAGCAAAGAGATGTATGTTCTCGATGTGGTGTATCCGGTCATTGGGCACACATTTGTAGAGCTCGTGCAGAAATTATCACCTCCTACAAAGCGTATTGTGAAGCAAGAGAAGCTCACTATGTAGAACAAAAAGATCAAGAAGATGATCTAGAGTGAAGGGATGAAGACTACAAATCTGGCTGGGATCAATAGATTGCCAATTCTGTTTAAGTTTTAGTTTTCCAAGAGTTGTAATAGGCAATTGCCATATACTTTGTAGTAAATGTCATTGGTTTAGTTTTTCTTCACATAGGCTCATCCAAAATGAGTATGATGTCTAGGAAGGTTTTGAGATAAGTGGTACTTAAGTGAGCTTTGCTCCACCGACATCTCTCCACTCACATGGTCATATTTATTTTGGAGTTACCGAAAGAAGTTAAACGACTACCTTTGTTTTGTATTAGCTAGCATTTGGATTAGATTCTCCTAATGGTTAAGAGACAATGATGTACTCCATTGGCTTATGAATAAAATTTCGAGTTATTTTCCTTATGACTTCATTTTGATTCTGAGCATATTTCTTTGTGACTACGATGGCTGGGCCATCAGTATTAATTCAAGGACATGGAATAGCCCAAGTTCCACTTGCCAAATGGCACCTTGATTACTGTCACATAATCTACGCTCCTAGAGCCAATTGTATCTATGAATAGCCAACGGATTTTATGCAAAAACGCATGTAGATAATGGAAATGAGTTCCTTTGAAATACCTCTAACGATTGCGAACAAATGCGCATCTTAGAGAAGTTTATGTGTCTCTCTAGTGGATTCTATGTCACTATTCGAGCTATTAAATCCAATAAAGTTATGAGAGAAGATCTCTTAGATTTAGACACATATTGGCTTTGTCACGACAGGATAGGTCATCATAGTCATGATATGATGACCCGTCTACTAAAGATTTTACACGGACATCCATTCTTTCGAGCGAAATGAATTATGAATCAAAAGTTGATTCCTGGACTAAGTGTGACCGCAGCCGCTGCCTCTGGCACCGCCGCCGTCCACCACCAGCCTAGGGCTGGCACAGTCCCTATCCATGATGCTATGGATGGCGTCCATCATGGTGATGGCGCCCTAGGTGATGCTGAAATCACCAACTTTGCTTCAAATAGCGTTTCAGATGCTCAGGCCCAACCAAAATCCTTATTGGTTGCTTCTAAAGACTCTTGCTCGTTTTACAAAGCCCGTTCCTTAGGGAAATTAGGACTGAGACCGTCCTTTGCAAAGGAAATGAACATACTCATTCTGTTCTCACATAGAATCCATGGGGATTCTGTAGACTGATTCAACCAACTTGCGGACGCTTAAATATTTCATGATATTGGTTGACATGTAAACATGCTGGTCACGTGTTGTACCATTGTCCACCTGTAAATGCTGCGTATACTACACTCCTAGCACATATCATATGACAACGGGTTCACTCCCCGGATCATCTTATTCCGTCAATTGGACTTGACAATGCTAGAGAGTTTACATCGAAGACTTTCGATGGTTATTGCATTGGGACTGATGTTGGACATCATATTCCCATGAACACACCCAACTGGTCTCGCGGAAACGACTACGATGGTAGTCAGGACATTGGTAATGCTCACTAATCTCCTTATATCCGCTTGGGGTTATGCAATATCGCATACAGCTATGCTAGTTCGTCTACGACCCACCGCCACTCAATCTACCTCTGCGTTACAACTAGTGACTGGGTGCAAGTATCGTACTTACGCATATTTGAGTGTGCCATTTATGTGTCAATTGCGTTGCCACAACGCTCTATGATGAGTCCTTACAGACGAATGGGCAATTACGTTGGATTTGAGACTCCAACAATCGTCCGCCACTTAATGCCCTTGCAAGGCGATCTCCTTAACACTAGATTTGTGGGTTGTCACTTTGATGAGACAGTCTTCCCATCGTTAGGGGGAGATAAGAACACGAATGTTCAGCAGGAACGACAGGAATTTTCGTGGTCTGTCCCCACTATGTCTCATCTCGATCCCTGTTAAAGTGACGAGATCACACATCTGCTGCAAATATGCCTGCAAGGAAGGACGTCCCTTCGAGAGGATGTAGCGCCACCCTACACGGAGGTAGACGTGGCGCCGACGCCAAAGAGAGTGGCACTCTGGCGTTATAGGTCATGGCCCCAGCTAGGATGCGTGGGAGGCCCGTGGGTTCGAATAATACTTTGGCACATTCCAATCATTTGATCATCGACACTCAAAATCCGTCTCATGAGTATCTTCCGGATTATGGTTATCTTTGGGGGACGCCTCAACGTCAGAATCTGTTCCTGAGAATATAGAGCTCTTTGAAAATTACATTAGTGTACATGAGACGTGGGATAGAAACTCCATCATAATTGATGATGTAGTTGCGCATTTCGTTGTGCATGAGTTTGTTGAGTCCGATGATATCGAACCACACTCCGTTGATGAATGAATGCCAACGTAGAGAAATTTGACCTAAATGGAAAGATGAGATCCAGGTTAAGTTGAATTCTCTAACGAAGAGGAAGGTTTTTGAGCCAGTGATGCCAACACCTCCTAACATAAAACCTATTGACTAATGGGTCTTCGTTAGGAAGTGTGATGAGAAAAAGAGATGGAAATCTCGCCTTATGGGGCAAAGCTTCTCACAAAACGCCCTGCAATCGACTACGATGAGACATATTCTCTCGTAATGGATGTCATTGCACTCCACTACCCTGTCAGTTTGGTAGTTTCCGAATAACTGAACATACAGCTTACAAATGTGATTACTACTTATCTCTATGGGGATCTAGATACGGAATATACATGAAGGTTCATGGTGAACTTCATTTACCCAAGTCAAGTGGCTCTAGACCACGAAGCGCGTTTACAATAAGGTTGAAACGCTCACTAAAGTGACTACTTGATTGGGCAGGGATATGCCCACGCGTTTTCATAACAAGTTTCGGATTCTATCGCGGTTCATGTTGGACATGATCTTCATTAGAAGCCCTTAAAAAGTTAAGGGAAACTGCTGAACACTTGAAATCCGAGTTTGAGATGAAGGATTTTGGGAGAACACGATTATGTTTCGGATTGGAACTTGAGCATCGTGTTGATAGATGCTTAGGCATTTTGACAATGTCAAACCTTCAAGCACCCTCATGATCGTCTGTAGTCTTGGCCCTGAAAATGATCCTCTTCGTCCGAAGGATGATGACAAAGATGTGCTAGAGGCAAAATTGCCCTACTTAAGTACAATAGGCGCATTATTGTACTTAGCTCAATGTACAAGACCGGACATCTCATTTGCAGTGAACTTGTTAGTTAAGGTATAGCTATGCGTCAACGCGACACCATTGGATTGGTGTAAAAGATATCTTTCGATACTTGAGATGTACGATTGATATGGGCTTGTTCTATCCCTACAGAGAGATGATGGATTCTGACCCATCACACACTAGGAACGCCGCCAACACTGGCATGCATCCTCTATCCCTATCCCAAAACAACATGTGTTTTGGAAGGTTTTACTGATGTTGGGTATCTCTCTGACCCACATAAAAGTCTTCCCAAACTGGTTAAGTGTTCACCATATGTAAAGAGACCGTGATATCTTGGAGGTCTACAGAACAGACCATAGTCGCTATACCTTCGAACAATGCAGAGATTATTGCTCTTCACGAAGTGGTTCGTGAATGTATATGGATTGGATCTATTGTTACGCATGTTCGAATAATTGTGGTTTGAAGTCTACCACAGATGAGCCTACGAGCGTATAGGATAATGCTGCTTGTTTTGAACAAATGAAGCAAGGCTACATCAAAAGCGACAACACCAAGGATAATCAGCAACAACAGACTCTCCTCAAGATCAAAGTAAACTAGGTTCGATCTGAGGACAGTATGGCAGACTTACTCAATAAGTCATTACCTAAATTTCACTTTCGAGGAACATGTTGGTAGCATCGTTTGCGGAAGTTATCTGAACTCCCATGACCGTAGTCATCAGGGGGAGATGCAGACATTAGGGGGAGATGTCTACATGTATGGTCTCGAAATGTGAAGGGTGTGTTGTGCTTTTTTTCCCCTTCGACCGAGGTTATTTTTGTCCCACATGGTTTTTGTTACTCGGCAAGGTTTTTAATGAGGCAACGAGAGGAGCACCATGTTTGGGCAACACAAGGCGGAGTGTTTAAGTAAATCCAGAATATGTGTCTGACCCAAACTCTAGGTTACTTGACCTAGTTGTAATAGGGTTATAAATTAGAGATATTCTCGGAGATATTCATAGATATCCGATTAATTGTACGATTATCTTTCCTTGTACAACTCTGATTCTATGTCTTGTAATCCTCTATATAATAGGGGACTTTATCAATGAAAACACAACTAAATTCTCTCCCAAGAACTCCAATTTATTTCATAAAATTAAAAGTTAAAAGAAAAAAACACGAAAGAGCCATTGCAAAGCCAACAGTTCTATTTGTAAATCAACCAATAGACTTTTAACCCTCAATTTTAATTTTTGTTATAGACCCAACTTCTGGAGATGGGTTTTGGAAATCAAGGGTTTTTTTATAATTTAGACTTTAAACTGACCATGGGAGATGGCCTTACATTACAAACATACTCTTCTACATACAAAATACTATTGTGGCTGAAACGGTGCGGTTTGTCCTTGCGTCTGCCAAGACTACTACTATAGCTACAAGTGTCATTACGTTGAGGTGGGAAGTATCTGCTTCTGCCACGTCGCATGCATATGTCCCAGCTACAATACACATATAAACAAACAAAACAAACAAGTACTAGGAATTCGATCTAAAACAAATTAAGCACGGGATGTTTGGTGTGGGCACAACTGCTGTGCTCATCTGCTTCTCCTTCTCGTTCTCCTTCCATTTCCTCATCATCATGATTATCATTAGCAGCAGCAATCGCAGTTGGCTGTTCCGGCTGGTTCGCCTTCTCCACCATCAGTGCTGCAATCTGAAGCCCCACAAAAAAAGGGTGCGTTTAGAGAGAGAAGATTAATATGACCAAATACTCAATTCTCAGTACACCAGTACTTGCAGTATAGACATATTAGTGAGTCGATTTAGTTGTGCTCCAGTTTCTTTGCTAAATTTTTGCTAGCCTAGCTCATACATATGCATTAAAATTTGTGTTCCAGTAGTAGTAATTAGCAATTGGAATTTACCTCCTTTTCCATGAGATCCTTCTCTTCTCCCAGCTTCTTTCCCTGTTCTTGCATTACAGCCACCAGCAAATACATGTTAGACNNCCCCCCCCCCCCCCCCCCCCCCAAAAAAAAAATTACACCCAAATATGCTGAAAAGTGAAAATTGACAAAAGTGGTTGTGTGATGACTGCCTATGGCCAGGCAGCGCAATATGATGTGGGCAATCTGGTGTTGGGCTTTATAAACAGTAGTACTTTTTATTCCTCTTCCGATATGAGGTCCTGACAATTTCTGTTTATCTAAAAAACTCCTCCTTGCTGGTTTTGACAGCTACAGCTAAAGACTATTGTGTCCATCGATTAATAAATAAGATCTCCAACAAGGTTAAAAGATACTGTTGCACACTTTCTTGTAGGACTTTCTATATATAGAACCAACCCCCTTCAATTTTCACCTGAACTTTTACTAGTCATCTTCAGTATAACCAAATTGAGCCTGCATCTAACTAATGAGAAGACTCTTCAAACTCACTTTCCGTCTTACTTGAATACATATGGAGGCAGCTAGCAAGGAAGAAATTACCCATATAAAGATTGATAATATGAAGTTTGATGTTACAAAACTGGCAGAGAGATGGCCATACCTTCTCAATGAGAGCTGTTATTGTTTCCATCATGAGCTGCGTCTGCACCATTTAAGTAAATACTATTATCTCATCCAGTATCTCACACTTGCTATACAAGACAGACTAAAGAATTCATAACACACTATTCTGGTCTTGAAGAGTAAAATAGAGACGGAGAGAGAACCCAAAACGTACAGACAAAATGAACAAAGGCCATGTACATAATATCCAGAATGCAGATGAGGAGTAAAACATAAGATCAGCTTTGAAAACTTAAAACACTATAGTAATACATACTATGTAGATTGTCATGGTTCAAGGTTTAAAAGTTACACTAGCTTTGAAATTTAACCTTTCTGTCATAAGTTTTACATAAAATGCAGAATGTCAGTTGAAGAGTAAAAAGTAACATTACTACATTAGCTTAGATATTTAGCCTCTCTCATGAATTCACATACTACTGCTGTTAAATTGAAATAACAGGTTACAGGGATGAACTCAACAAAGAATCAGAAATATTAAACCACCTTAAAATTCATCGTTAAAAAACCTTAGTGGAATATAGCTGTCTATACTGTTTGGTTGTCTAGATCATGTCAATTGCTTGTTCTTAACTTCCTAAAATCATGTAACTGTACTGATGGTATATCTATAGGATCTTAATTCTTGTTATTAGTCAGATTTTGTATATATTACTGAATCTTTTCTTCCTTTTTTTTTGTGAAAAACAAAACAAGAAGAAGAAAAAAGTTTATCTATATAACTGATATACACACAGAAATTCTTCTACTTCTACAATAAACAATAGAACAAGCTTGACACTGAAATCTATCGACCTGAGGACATAAACCGAACAGAACGGTATTATATTATAAACAATTTAAACAACCTTTCTTGATCTTGTTTGTCTTAATATAGCATCCAGTTGCTTCTCAAGTTGAGTGAGCTCTGTCACATCCAGATTTTCAATGTTCTGTGCTTCTAGTTCACTGCAAACACAGAATTACCAAATCCCAATCAGTGCAATCAGGCACATGGATCATCCAAACGTATAATTAACTACTGCCTGTTCATAACAAGCTCAGTTACCTTTGAATCATTTTCAGGGATTTCTTAGCGCATGTGCCATTACCAGTCAATTCCAAATTATGTTTCTGCAGGCAGAAATCAACACATTCAAGTGTAAGAACTAACCCGAGACGGTGTGATAAAGGAATGAAAACTTCTTACTACATAACCTAAAGTGAAATACACATATTTTCAATTTAACCCAACTAGCACAGAGCAACTCCAACAATGTAGCTGACAAGGTATTGACTAGATTCTGATCGGATCAGAACCATGCCTCATGATCAGAAGAAGAGGTAGCTGGACAAGGGAAGGACCCATCTACAAACTTGAAGAGTTTGTTACCGTGAAGATAGGATTCAATTTGGTGAGACCAAAGCACAAAATTATCATCATTCAGTTTGACAGCGACAAAATGATAGATAGGTGTAGTGGGAACTGATGGCATGGATACAGATGAAGGTGCAGCGGAGGATGTCATGGCGGCTGTTTCAAGAAATTTGGAAATTGGGAAGAGAACACAGTGGGCTAAGGCTAAGAATTTGGGGATTGAGTGTTTTGAGTTTCTGTGTTTGTTGATAGGAAGGGGAAGAGGAAGAGGCTGAGCAATTGGCTCAGAGCCTGGGTTTGATTAGCAGCAATTTGAAGATTGCAAGAAAAAGAAGAAGAGCTAGAGCCAGAGAAGAATCTCTGCTCTGATACCATAGAAGGTTATAGAATTTGCTGTGTATTCTTCTCATTGAGAGGTAAGCATTATATACACAAAGGATTACTAAACTACAACTATTTAGATCAGTCTAAGCTATTTAGTTCTCTGGCCTAAGCAATTACAATGAATTAGCTATTTAGATTCTTAGTCTAGGACTCCAGGCAATTACATAATGAAGAGGAAGTTAAGATCGAGCAATTAGGGAAAACATTGAACAAAGGATTTTCACTAGCTAAGTGGTGAAGAAGTGAAATATTGGTAGCTAATGACCACCTAACTAGCACTTGTAGAGCATCTCCAACAGTGATGGTCTTCATTAGCTAAATGGTGAAAATGTGAAATATGGCTAGATAGTTGTAGAACTACCAACTTATAGAGTTCTACTTTAGCAGTGTTTTCGACTTTTACAAGAAGTTGAAATTGAAAAAATGGAAAAAAGAACAAAAAATCAACAAAGAAACATTTTAGCTTCGCCTCACGTCCCTAGCCAATTATGGCCGTCAGTTTTGCTAAAAGTGAAATTTTGCTTTACTGTAGGTAGTCTTCTTGTTTTTTTTTTCCCCGCTTTCTTTTTCTTCAGAATAAAATTCAATAGGGGATGAGTCGGGTTTAGGCTATTTATCTGTTTATTGAAAAAAGGTAATCTTTTAGAGCCATAAATTGCTTCAAAACTAGCAAATTATGAACTTTGCCTGGCATCTCAATTTTGACTAGTCTGTTGGAGATACTCTTGTTAGTTTCTATTTTATAGTCATTCATTTGTCAAATCTTTTTGTTATAATGGTCATTAGTCTAGAATCTTTACTACAGAATTACAGATTTATAGTATAGCTATATAGTTGACCGCTTAGGCATTATCAGTTTCTTACATCTGTTTCTGTGTACAGTATAAGGTTCCTAGCTGACAATGATAAAACAAGCAAAAATTCTCCATTTTCTTCAGAAACGTAAGCCTTTTGGCCCCACTTTCTTTTCTTTCTTTCCTTTTTTCTGTCTCTAACAAGCCTACTTTTCATTTCAGTTGTAAAGAGATAATGAACACTATTTGTATTGTAAAGTACAAGATTTTATATGCAATACTATGGCTATGCGAAAGTTGTGCAAGGCTAAAACGCTGACTAACCTTGGCATTCTTGGGAGCAGCAACTTCTTCCTCATTATGTATCTGGTAACGCTCAAGAACATTTCCTAAACTGAAGCAGAAGAGAAGTTTGTTAGAAGAAGTACAGAAATGAAAAATGTGGCCACCTATGATAGGCTCGTACTAATTAGTGTTATTTTATGACTGTATTTATCTGAAGCATACATGAAAAGGAAGTGGAATTTTAAGTCATACAAACATATACTGCTATTTTGTGAAAATTTTATCAAAGCATACAAAAGCAATACAATCTACTTTAGTTCTAAACTTCTAAATAAACACTCAGTGGGAAAAGAAAGATGTTCTATCAGCACCTATAGAGAGAGTAAAATGTTTCCTCCTATACCAATTAACTGGCGTGATTATTTTTTTGGTTTTGTTCTTGCCTAATAAGCATTCTTCCTTGCTAGTGTCAAACTGAGTTCGACCTGTAAAGAAGAATAACTCTCTACTTAAACATATGAGTAGTCAGCATTGCATGATAAGAAGTTAAAAGATAGAAGTTTAGGCCAAAGTGGAAGTCAGATCCTTAAATTATACATGCATACAGTTACAGAAGTACTAACTTGAGGGAGCAAAAGTCTCAGTCGTCCTGGTCGAGTAATGCAGGGATGATATTTCAATGCATGGGAATGCAGGGATTTAATATTTGGCTTTATATGAGAAAAGAGTGGAGACAAGATTTATTTGAAAGTGACTCTTGGCAAGCCATAAAGCCTATGATGTGATATGGAAATCATATGATCCAGCTTCTATCATATACTAAAAAATAGACTCCTTTTTTAAGATATGGATTTTCATGCATGACTCTATTGTGCAAATTAAGGCCAGCCAACTCATGGACCATCCTGTCCCCCACAAGCATGCTCTTAGAGAGATTCTTAGATAGGGCAGCCGTATCACATGGTGGTAAAGCTGGCCAATCAGGATCTTACAATGGGATGTTTTAGGTATATTGCTTTATTTAAAGAAAGCTATTTCGAGATATGCAAAGTTTTTTCTTAATTTTGATTGGCTGCCCTACCGCCATGTGGTAGGACAGTCCTTACCTAAGAATTTCTCTTGTTCTTATCTTAATTGTGACATTGAGAATCACAATGCAAAAGAGAGTTTAGAGTAGCATCTAGTAAGTTCTATCCCACAGACAGTTATAATGGTGTTGGAGCTTGACTTTAGGTCTACATGACCTTGCGGTACTTGTGCACAAGTGCAAGGGGTTTACAATGCCGATATGTACTTCTATCCACAGGATAGACGGTTGGAAAACATCAAGTACACTTTTTTGTTACTAAAAAAAGGTTGACTACAAATATCAAAGACTGAGATCACATAATAAGTGCTTGATCACTTACAATGTCGGGACACAAAAGAATTTTCGGTACAAAATATGGTTGATTGATGCTTAGGTTAACTGAGAAGGTATAAGTTTGACGCTATCTTAAAAACTATCTTATGCCTTACGAGATAGCGTCAACCTTATAATTGAGAAGGTTTTCTACTTTACATATCAATCTATAACTTATCTTCAATCTTTAAATTTAGCCATTTTTTCAATAATTTACGCCTTGTAAACTGGAAAGTGCTCTCTCTGGACAGTGCTCCCTCTCTATATATTATCCTCAATATAAAGATGGGCTTTCCAATAACTCAGCCTCGTAGTTATCGTCGCAAAGTCAATACATGACATATGCTTCAAAAAGAAAGGTGAGAATCCCACCTTGTTTTTTTTTTTT
>LYNE01001450.1:0-24961 GCA_001662545.1 Rosa x damascena | reverse complement strand
TTCCGATGGCAGGGAATCACACCTTGTGCTCACCGGGGTATGTGACGCTTTGGTATCTACCCAGCCTGTCTTTGTACAACTCTCTCCCTTATAAAATTCCTTATACAACAGTACAATTGTCTCTTTCTCAGGGTTTATGGTACTTCCCCTGCAACTAAGTTTATCTACGGTTTCGGGATTTACCCTCTTGAAACTAAAGAAATCTCTTTCATTTGGAACACAACTATATTCTTTTGCTCGCACAAAAAAAAAATCTATATATTTTGCATCCTAGGCATTCATCTGATTCCCAATTATGTCTACTCGATTCACTTTGCTGGTGTTTTCTAGTTGGTGAGACTAGATGAACCAAGTGTCTTTCTCCTATCACTTTTTTTTAATTCTAATTTCCTATGAGAAAAAATAATGCAACTTCCTAACAATGCTAATTTCTCCATTAGCTACTCAGTTCTTTGTTTCTTTTTCTTTTCTTTTCTTTCTGTGTCCTTCTTTGTAGTCTGATGTCAGTAAACGGTGACCTTGTGCCTCTTGCTACTCTTAAATTTAATTCTTCTTATTTTGATTCAAATTGTCTGACTTTAGGAAATTTAGACATACCTCCGCACTTCATAATTTTGAACAAAATCTTCTGTTTCTTCTGCAATAAGAATTTGACACAAAAATTCTTGTATCATATAGTGGCGAATGTGCAATATTCTGTAAATTTGCCCGAGCTTCAAAAAAAAAGAAAAAAAATTGACCATGGTGTAATCGGATATTCAATCTAATAAAGAACTAAATAAACATATTCCTTAGATACATTTATTACCGTTCAATTCTAAAATGGTTAAAACGTCAAAATGGCTTGGTAAATATAGTATTTATTATATAACATGTCAAGTCAAGGCAATGATTGACTCCAATGATACACACGGTGGTCCGAGTTAATATTATCAGTATAATATGTACTTATTGCTGATTGATTCCCTTAATTTGATTTTTTTTTATCCCCTACAATGATTTCTACCAAATTCGAGTGATCTTATTGCTCTAGATCACCACATGACAATGTCACATGATAGTCTGGGACTATAGAATAATTATTTCCAATAAAGCTTATGCAAACTCCAAGAATAGAAAACTCACACGTCAACATTAAGTCAAGTCAAAGTCAGGTAAACCATGCTACGTCATACAAGCTTAATGTCTTACATGATAATAAATTATTCGAAGGAGATAACTCTAATCTTTCATCTTTGATTCGGGTATTTCGCAACTAATCGAAAGATTTCCATAACTCTACCACTAAATTCAAGTTTCAAAAGTAACTACTCAACTCCAATGGGTATATATCCTAGTGTGGTTACTGCTTGACAATTGGGTATAGATAATGCTCTCTTAGGTCTCATTTAGTTCGCCGATTTGAGGGATTGGGAAAATAAAATTATTCATTTCCTGTGTTTGATAAGCATAAGGAAATGAACAAGTTCTCCAAATGAAAGGAAAAAATGGGTGAAAGTGAATCCTCTCATACCCGCAAGAGACTCATTGCCACCCACTCTTTTCATGTATTAATTACTCATTTGTGTTGTTTCTTTGCATTAATTACAAACTTTTCAAAACAAATTTTCTGATGTTACAAAGACCGAAACAAAAAGGTGCATGGTAATTTTAATCTCCATTCTCATAAAAACACAAAGGAATTACTTTCCTTTTTGCAAAGCAAACAAAGCATAAGTGGGAAGTCGAGCTCTAAACCTTATGAGTAAGAGTTTAGGGTTAAGAGGAAGCTCTTGCTGAGGTGTAGATTCAACAAAAGAAGGGTTGGATTGTGGCAAATCTCAGGTAGAGATTTAAGGTTAAGTCACTTAATTAAGTGAAAGTTTTCCCTAACTTAACCCTAAAATCCACACCTTAGCTTGAGATTGCCAAGTTTAGGGTTAAGAGGAAGCTCAAGCTGAGGTGTAGGAAGGTTAAACCCTAAACCTCATGTAAAGTCTATTCTCATAGGGAAGCCTCCACCCTCAATGAATTGGGTACTAAGTGAGACAAAAGGGTTGTAAGACTCTCCATTCTCATCTAAACCGAACTAGTCCAGATATAGTGAGCATGTTTATACTATATATATTAAGCATAAACACCAGAAGAACATTTCAAATCAGCAAATTGGAGCCCGCCGCCAACTTACCGGGAAACAGTCCGAAGCCATCGCGGCTAGTTGAACCTAATTGCCCGCGGCCATGCCTACCAGAGTTGACCACGGTGGTCGGCATGGCATAACCATATACTCATCTTCCTATAATGGAGAGACTAACATTCCCACATCGAAAACCAAGGGAACGCAACTCCTAACATCTACTACATAAGGACTCACATGCTTCCAAATCAAGTAAGTCCAATACTATACTCTTCTGTACCGTTATTTTGTCAACATCCAGCATTGATACTGACTTAGGCATCGAAGAGTTATAGACAGGGATTCCTCTGACCTATTCTCATTTTTGACAGATATTGGGACTCAGAGGACATGACTTATCAGTGATTCTCAGACTTTCACTCGCCTTGGTGGAACCACAGAAAAACATTTGGCCATAGAATAAGGGTCCCAGGTGAACATCACCACGGCTCACCAATATGACGGAAGGCAACAATAGCGTCAACGGTATTAACACATCTAGGGAGATGGAAAAACGAACTCTTGACTTCCTCTCCCCAAGCAACTACGGTTCTATTGTGGCCATCGACTCATCTGAAAGGCTTGTTAACGACCCAGTGGCAGCGATCGAACTCAAAGCGAGACGTTGAAAGAACAGGCCGTTCCGGAGCACGTCACGACATTTGTTGCCCAAAATCAGCTCGCCGAGATTGAAGTAGAGAATCACATGCTCCAGGCAACATTCCAGCAACGGTTAGACAGTAACGACCCAGTGGCAGCGATCGAACTCAAAGCGAGACATTGAAAGAACAGGCCGTTCCGGAGCACGTCGCGACACTTGCTACCCAAAATCAGCTCGCCGAGATTGAAGCAAAGAATCACATGCTCCAGGCAACATTCTAGCAGCGGTTAGTCAGTAATTCTACACTGGAACGTGCAATTCAATTCACTGTCCTTTCCACACATGCCTATTTACTACCTCCATACACCAGCGACAAAACCATTTTTGCAGTCGCCAACAAAGCCTTCAGCGGATGACAACTAAATCTATGAGCACCACTAAGTCCTCTAAGAAAAGCTCGCAAAGCTCGCTAGATGAAACTCATATCGGTAGTGGTTTATAGAACTCCACTAGACCATAACATAGAAAACAGTAGTCAAACTCGATGCACCTTGTCAAAGGCTGCTACCTACGCTACCCACAGCCCAGGCAGGCGTGATATCTTTCCATGAATGATGCTCGGTGTCATCAACTGAAGTTGAAACACGATATGACCAACCAAAAATGGGTCATTACCACTGCCCATATCTTTAGTAGAGCTATACCGCCATTGCAGATGAGTGCACGCGCGCACTAAAGGCTCCTCGGAGCGACTTGATGACACCGACTATAGGTAAACGCGACACCATGCGCCATTGTTGAAGCCACTCCTCCCTACACTGCCTAGCTAGGTGTTTAAGAGGGAGCAATTGCTTATTAGACTAATAGCATACTTATATAATTAATGTATTGTCATGTTTTATTTGGTCTTTCTCAAAATAAACACAATATTACTACCAAAAATTTCATACGCGGTGAAATTGAAAAGAACTCCAATTTACATCTCTGAATTCGACGGTTTGGACTTGAATCTAACTGTTAGCTGTTTTTCATTTGTATCAATATAGAATTTACTATGCTCTAGTATGCCATCTTCGATCTTCACTCTTCATAGGCATGATCATTTTAACCGATTGGTTTTATAGATTTAGTTATTTTTCCCTCTTTTTAGCCAAGGAATAATAGACTTTTCTATAACAAAGGTCAAAACACAATGAACTAGAGAGCTCTCTCCTTTTTTTTTCTTTTTTTTCCGTGAAGGAAACGGTAGCTAGATTCACTTTTTTTATTTCCAACTTATGACCTACTTGGATGGCAAATTTGACCTGATGATCAAGACCATGCAAACATGCTTTTCCCAAACCCATGTATTAGATTTTGATGTTCTTTTTGTTTCCGGGTTTTCTTCAGATTCGAGAGTAGTTTTAGATGCTTGCTGGAGAAGCTGATACTTGGGTGTTTTCCTAGGAGGTGAATGTATATGTTTCAATGAAATAATCGGTTTCTAAGAAATCTGTTTCTGATTCTTCTTTCCTATCGCTCTCATTATATGTTAGTAACATGGAGTTAGAAATAATTACTCAAACTCATATATGTTAGTATCAATATTTGACACACTTTAGATACTGCTAACGGTTTATTAAAAATGAGACACATATCAGTGTCCATCGGTTTCGGCCAGCCATGCATGGATGCCTCCTCTCCTAAGCTCGGGGCCTCGGGTAAATAACCATCCTTTCTAGGGAATATTGGGAGCAGAAGAAAAAGAAAGAAAGAAAGGGAATATTGGTAAGCACTATATTCGCCACCTTCACTATCTTATAGAAAGTCTAACCTACACAGTATCGTACCAACTTCATTCCCCCGCCCCCAAGGCCACCGCTCGAGATCGATATGGATGTTCTAGCTATATATGTGTCGTAATCTGCCAACACTATACACTGACATGCAACATCATTAAAGAAGGCGACGGTTTCTGCTACTTAACCAAAAAGCCACAAAAGAAGATACATCTTATATTCCACCAAAGAAAAGTGAAGTGCATGCATATATAATAAAAAAAATCATTAATTATTTAGAATACATTCGTATAGATGATCATCTTGGACATGAAGTACACAAAAGCCTCGATAGCTCTAGCTAAAATGGTTCATGCTCTATCAACGGTAATTGACGAGAGAGCTAGCTCCAGTATCTCTGATTTATTCCACAAACATAGCAGCAGAACATGACGATAATCTAGCCAGCTGCAGAATATGAAGAAATTCTAGGCAGCAGCTGATCATTATATCATCGAAATTAAGCTGCCTAGCTAATTAGATAGATAATGCAAAAAATATTTGAGGAAAAAAAAAAAACAATCCGATTTAATTAAGATTTCATGTATATCTTGTAAATCAACGGTTGACCAACGTACAGTATATAAGAGATACATACAATAGCAGGCAACGCTGGTTGGCCAACTAGCTAGCTCGATCTTAGTGACTAGATATTTGTTGCATAGAATATAGAAAAGTATTAACCAAGCGGTTGAAAGTAAAAAGGGAAACATAGCAATACTCGCTAGCCGAGAAATTAAGAAAGAGAGATCGGACGGCGTACCTATCGCCGCTACAGAACTCGTAGAGCCTCCCCTTGGCGGAGAAGATGATGAGCCCAACCTCGACGCCGCACAGCACGGAGAGCTCGCGAGCCTTCTTTATCAGCCCAGTCCTTCTCTTGGAGAAAGTCACTTGGCGCCTGATCTTGTCCTCGATTCGCTTCAGTTGCACCTTCCCTCTACCCATATCCGCTGCTTGGGCGAATCGTAATTAGTCGAAAACCCTACCCTAGTGACAGTGAGTTTAGAGGAGGCGAGAATCTGAGAGAAATAAGATCAAAGAGGGGGGGGGGGTTTTGTAAGCGGAATCGCCACCGGGAACTCGGTCGTGATATGGATGGCTGGGGCGGTCAGTCGGTGACTCTGAGCTGGATATTACGGACACTGCTCTCTCTTTGTTTAACCCCTTCCCTATTTTCGTGTCTGGAATATACGGTGCATCTCTCTCACCGCCACGTGTGCTCATCATACTACTCAATCCCCCTCCTCCCTAATGAAGACAAAGAAATTAACAGCGCCAATCGATTGAAATGACCTCCCTATCTCTCACCTCCCTCTCCCTCTGTTGCAAAATCGGAGAGAGAGAGAGAGGAAAAAGAGGAAAGTCTTTGGAGTAATAAATCTAACGGGTACACACTAATTAAAGAAATTTTACTGATACACGATGATGATGGATTGGGATATGTCTCGTAAGATATTTTTCGGGTTGCCACGTCAGCAGTAAGTATTACTGGCAGGTGTGAGTTGGGTTAGTGGATGAGGAAGCCCAAAAAGAGGTTTTGGTATCATTGGATTTGAATAGAAATATATTATATATAGAATGCAGCACTGTACTGGTGTGGTCTTCCTTTATTTATTTAGCAAAAACCTAATAATTCTCGTTTTTGCTATAAATAGCATCATTTCCTCTGAGTGCGCAGCTGTGCTTACGGTTTAATGTAGAATTTGGGGGACCCAGGAGATGCCTTATGTGGGGGGTGATTGTGTACGTGTCAAGATTGTTTTCCTTTTCTCTTGCTTTTTGAGTTAGAACTTTGAAGTCGGAACACCCCTTTGATGTCCCATCGTCGGTCCAAAAAAAATGTCCCACGTCTGTCTTTCCCGTAATGGTAAAAAAAAAATTAAAAAAAAGTTTGCAAGTTATATCCTCTTCTCAAGTTTGGCGGTCGAGGTCGAGAACTAGTAGTAGGTGGTTGATCTCTGGCCTCTCACGTGAGAGAAGTGACTGTTTTGTCCTTCCCATCCTGACCCCGAGACCCTGTGGACTGTGGAGAGAGGATCCATCGACCATCGCCACAATATCTTTTCCTGCTTTATCACGCTTCCACATAGTCTCGGGGTCCACTCTCAATGGGCCACGAGTACCACAGGCTTTCTTTCGTTTATGGATCGGATCAAATCGAATCAGGTCGGCTCAGCTGACCAAAGGCCCAGTTTCCTACACGGTGCATACCTTGACACCTTTCCCTCATCTCTGTTCACACTTCAACACGTCACACGAAGAATTCCAAAGTGACACGTTATGAGTCATTAATTGCGGTCCGTAGTTCGATGGGCTAAGCAAATCCTCCCATATGGGCTGTCCCAACCGGTTGGATGCCACATGCAAGCAACCAAGTTGCCATAAAAGGCTGCTTGAAAGCCGACTCTCAACGGAGAGTATTTTGATTCTATCTCACTTAAAATTTGAGAAAAATTCAGTCACCGTTCTCAAACTATACTACCAAGATTAATTTGATACTCAAACTCTCAAAAGTATCAATGTGATACTCAAAAATCTATTTTGACATCAACGTGATACTTCCGTCTAAAATCTCTGACGGTGCCGTCAACTTGATGACGTGGCAAGCACATAAGTCCCTCAAAAAAATGAAATGACCAATTTACCCTTTTTTTTGTTAATTTTTTTTCTTCTTCTTTTCATTTCTTCTTCTTCTTCTGGGATTTTGTTCTAGCCAAACCGCCGCAAGTTTAGCTCCTTTTCCTCCGCTCAAGAAATCAAGAAAATGGCTTCTGCTTCTTCTTCAACCTCAGTCTCCTTCTTATTCTCTCTCCTATCCTTCTCCTTCGCCCAAACCATCACCAACGCTGCCAAGATCCTCTCCAATTTCTATCTCTTCTTCCTTATTTCTCATCCAATTTTGCCATTGATGAACACCTCTACAGCTCCACCTCAACCAAACCCACTGCAATTCGATCTTCAAATCCATAAGGAAATTACGGCAGCTCGTTTCGAGAATCAATAACAACGGATGGGTTCTTGGGCTATATAAATCCAATTGGACAACACAACAACATAGTTACTGTACATTGAAACAACAAAAACCAGAGGCAACAAACGGTGGGAAGAGGCAAAATGTAATGGGTCACTCATATTTTGATCGTTTGACTCACTTATGGGTTTATTTTGGTTTGGGTAGTTGCTGTTCTTATGTAAAGGTTGAGTCTCGTAGAAAGCTGTTTTCCCAAATTTTTGGTACTTTTTTTAGCCGACTATACCTCTGAAATTATTGAACGAAATGTTCAAGAATTTGAGGGGACTAAATGGGGGACTAATTCTCAAAGCCAAATGAATGCATTGCAGCAGCTATATATAAATGTCTCTTCTGGTATGGGAACGTGTGAACTCAGGACTCCCCAATATATACCTCATTCCATGTTTGCCACTTTCCCCATAAATTGAAAAAGCTACCATCTTTCTCTCTTTGGCCATTTTGGGATTCCCCACCCACCATTTTATGCCTCTTTCCTTAACTTCCCAGTTCACATTAATTTGTGGTTTGATTTGTCAGTCTCACTATAAATCTAGCATCTTCATATAAAGCTCCAATCTTTTTTCAGTCTACCTTCTTATAATTCCCCAATTCTTCATTCTAAAACCCCCTAGAGAAGCTATGGGGTGGCAGAGAGGCATTGCTTTGTTTATGGCTTTTCAGGTGATTATTGGGTGTTTATCGGAGTCTGAGTCAGAGATTAACAGAGGCAGCTTTCCAAAGGGCTTTGTTTTTGGGATTGCTTCTTCTGCCTTCCAGGTTGGTCACTCTCTTATCTTTTCCGGTACTAAACGACTAGAACTTGTCTAACACAGTGATTAATCCCATGAAGATAGAATAGGATGCTGGAGAGATGAGCTTCTGGACTGGGGAAACCGAACCGTTATCATACCCGAAGCTGCCGCCGATCTTGTTTTTGGAGAGATTGACTTCGACTAAGGTTGGATGAGACAAGAACCAACCTGGGACAGAGCCTTTGAGAGAATTATTTAACAGATCGAGGTTTCTGTGGTACTTCCATGAGACTATGCTGCTAAGGTTTCTAGAATGGAGCTTGATTTCTGTGATGGGTGGGTTTGAGCAGTTGGGAGTTTGATTTTGGAACCAAGAAGGATTTGCGTGTTTTGCTTTTAAGAGATGTTGTTTCTTTCCCAGATTCTAATTCAATACTCGGATCATCACCGCTCCTCTCTCCTCCACCGGCTCTGACCAGTACTCCGTCCACCTCCACCTCAGCTTTCCGGCCCAGAGTCTCCTCCTTGTCACCGACATCGGCAGCGATTCTCACTACTCCGACTGTTCTTCATAAGCCACAAACACTTTTGATCAAAAAAAATTTCTCCATTTCGGCTGTTCTTCATAAATCCAAAAATCAATTCCCAGTGATAGAAAGGAGAGCGAGAGAGAGCTCGGTCTGTTTTTCTTTGTTTTTTTAATTTTTTTTAATTTTATAATTAATTAGTAAAAAAAGACAATTTTACCCTTGCCACGTCATCAAGTTGACGGCACCGTCAGAGATTTTGGACGGAAGTATCATGTTGATGTCAAAATAGGTTTTTGGGTATCACATTGATACTTTTGAGAGTTCATGTATCAAATTGGCCTTGGCAACATAGTTTGGGGACGGTGACTGAATTTTTCTCTTAAAATTTTGCATCAGTGTACGTAGAGACTCCTTGGTAACGAGAAGAGAGAACAACTAGAGGGACGTTGTTGTTAGTGTGCGCGCCTGTCCAGCTACGCCTCAATGCTAACATGGGGTGTCAGCCTCATCAGCGCATGATGCGTGTGGCCGAATGTGCTGTGCTCGAAACTAGGATTGGCTTTGTTTCGTCTCTCTCGGTGGAAGGAGGTGGTCGCATCTAGAACTGAGGCGTGGCTGAAGGCTGGGATCTGATGGGTTGGAGCGGCGTTGTGGGTTGGTCAGTGGAGGGCGGGTCGGGACCGAGGGCCTGATCTAGGCTGGATGTTGCCTGTTGGGTTTGGGCTCAATTCTTGGGCCCTACCCTAGTTGCTTTTTTTCTTTATACTCGTTATTTATTTATGTTGTTTAGTTTGGTAGCACTTTTTGCGAGTAATAAGTCCCTACATTTGTTATGTTGGCTTAGTCAAACTATGTGTCTGTGTATGCACTCAAAGTGCCTTGTCTACTGTAGGTAGGCGGCGAGTTCCTTACTTCGTTAAATGATTGCTACCGCCTAGTGGCAGAGTAAAGCTAAGTGTTGTCGGATTTATCCTCCGGCAACATAATATGAAAGCTATGCTTTTAGTAATTATGCTACATTATAATCGAGTTACATATTGAGTTATCTTTTCGTTATATGTCACCGTTATATTAAAGCGAATAGAGTAGCCAGTAGAGCACTTTTTGCTAGTTGGTGCCTGGTTGAATACATTTATTTAGTAGAGACTCTTGATATAATTTCACAACGTTCTCTAGATGCTTATTGTAATCAGGGGTTTAAACTCAATGTCCCCTCTTTGTAATCAACAGTTTTATTAATTAAGATTTGAGAAAAATTGTACCAACCCTTTATTTAAAAAAAAAAAATTTGCATCAATGTAGAAAGGTCACGTATGGGATGCAAATATAATTGATGACGAAGAGGAAAAATAGTTGTAGAGGAAGATAGTGCAAAAGGAAATAGTACTAAATTGAATTACATCTTACTCGCACAAAAAAAACAAAGAAAAAAAAAAGAGGTATTTAAATCAAGGTGTAATTTGCTACATCAATTTTCATTGTAGTCCGGCCACTTTTTTATTTTTAATTGTAGTCCAACCACTTTTTTTGTTGTCCATTTTGCCCTTCAAGGTAAATAAAGGAAACTAATCAAAATCTCATAATTAATTTGGGGACTTTATTTTTCAATTTAAATATTCAATTTTGAATTTCAAATTCCTAAAATCTACTCAAGCTAATTATAATAAATAATATGGCATTTAAATCTATGTAAACATATCATGTACCTACATAAAGAGAAGTTTTAAATACACACCCCTAATTACTTAATACACACTCCATACTTAATACACCACTCATTTAATTTCTCGTTCTAATATTTTACTAAATACACTACCCAAAGTACCTAAAATATCCATAATCTCAAAAATCATGAAATATCCTATTATTTTACTATATTAAGGCTACTATTTAATATGATTAGTATATTCTAGTATATTAATTAATGTTTTAATTTGTAAATGACCATATTGATTACTTGGGTTAGTTATTGAGAAATCCATAAAGATTTATTATTGTTCAATTTAAATAGATGCATATAAATATGTTTTGAATTATTTGAGTTCTCATCCACCAAACACCATGTTGATCAAGTATAAAATTATGAGCTGAACATTTAACCAAAAGTATATCAGTAGTTTCTTTACAATGACGGAACTACAAAGTTGTCATTAGAGGGGCCTGTTTGACACGAAAATCAGTGCGGTACAAACTGTCTCTTTTGAATGCGCGAGCGTGCCAGCACCGTGGGGGGCAGTTGTCGGGGCGTCCCTTGACCTGACTTCTTGATCAAGCGTTGTGGACGAGGAGAGCACCAACCTCGTCACAAGGCTCTTTTCCTACCTTCAGAGAAAGAACTTCTTGCCTTACGGATAAGGGCTTTGGTTGTGATCTCTTCGCGTCACCGAATCGATACTTAGTGTTGTAGACTAAGCAGAGCAATCACTGGGAAGTTAGAGAAAGCATGGGTTTTGCTAAAGTATGACTTTAGCTTCGTTGGGTTGCGAGGGTGTTACCTTTACTTCGCTGGTAGTATCGGTGACAGTAGCACTAACAGTCGGCTCTTGGAGAGACTAGGACTGGAAGCACGGTTGCTGGGTTGGTTTGGTGGCGCTGACAGTCGACTCTCGAGAAGACTGGGACTGGAACGTGGTCACCGGTAAGAGAGGTTGCTCCGGGGAGGCTTTGATAATCATAGAGATTAATTGGAGAGAGTTCTGTCCTTTGTTGTATCGCTTTAGCCCCTATATATAGGCTGCTCGTAGATTCTCTTTCCTAATAGGAATGAAATACTATACTTTAGGCCACAGTTATTGGTCTTGAATCAAATCAAAACACTGATTAGTTTTGATATTATCGTAGTCAATAAAAGATTAACTCTGTCGTACCAATCTTTTAGGCAAGGTTAAGTACCTTTTAGAGACCTGGACGTAATCTTCTTCTTCAGCGAACTGTAGGATTTGCGCGTATATATGTTCATATATCTTCGCGAGGACTCTTCGCGAGCACTCTCAGTTCAACAATCATGCATATATATATTGGCAACAAATATTTCCACGTCCGCCTTAATTGCATAATTGCACGGGAGACTTGTCCTTAATTGCACCATGCATGAGCCACCACATCACATATATATATATACATATGTATTCCTTCATTATTGACAATCAAGGATGATCACATGCTTCCTATCTCTCCCACGTCCAGCTACCATCAATTGCATGGGAAAGCTTAGCTAGTGGCCCACCTTGATACTTCCTTAATTGATCAACCAATGACCTTAATTATGGGTAGAGAAGTACGTTGCCACATTCTCTCTATGCAAAAGCTTGGTAATCAAGCAAATAGATCACCATTAATTATCAAATATTTGATAATTAATAATAAATCAGTGAATATCCATATTTGCTTCAAAATTGCTTGGCCTCCAAGTAGACTTTACTTGGCCTCTAAATAATATATTCTGAGATTATCGAAAATATATGCTTGGACCACCGATATTGGCCCGGATTTCTTCGAATCCCCCTTATCGGAAAAAAATGTTAATTTTGGGTTCAAACAGGGCCAAACAAATTAACAATTACAAAGTTCTTTCACCCGTGATGTTTTATATTAGAAAATAAATGGATTAATTATATCTCTTAGAAAAGAAAAAAAAGGAAATTAACTAAAAAATGGGATCCGTTTTAAAAACTTTTAATGTCATTGATTTTGAAATTCAAAATATTATGGTTTCTAACCTCATTTAATTACAATTTATATAAGGAAAAATTAAATTAGATAGTTTCTAACTTTATTCTTGTATTAAATTAGGAGGCCATGTATAGAAATTTGTTGTGTTTATCTAACAATTTATACATAAATAGTTTAATATAAGGAAAATATGATTATTTTTTTTATTCTTCTAATGCATAGATGTCTGTTTTGGTCATTTAACCTACCTACAAAATCTAATTTGAAATATAAAATAATAGGAATGTGTATTTAAAATTTCTCCTACATAAAAAGGTCAATAAATTCTTAAACAATGTAGTCTATCTATATCAGAGTCAAAAAAGAAAAAATAAGACAAACTAAGTAACTGTTTTAGAGAAACTGGAAATGGGAGAGAATTTAGTCGTGCTTTTATTGATAATAGGAGCCTCTTTATATAGAGGATTACAAGCATAGAGATAGAGTTGTACATAGAAACAAAATCATACATTGATTGGATATCTCCTAAGATTATCCGAGAATATCTCTAATATAAACTCTATTTCAACTAGAGCAAGTAACCTCGAGTTTAGGCCAGACACATATTCTGGATTTACTTGAACGGTAACGTTATTGACACAACAATACCTAGAGATATAGTAATAGACTAGTTCATGGTCGAATTCTAATATTATTCCTATTTAATAGGTAGAGAAAAAGAAACCCACACTACTCTACGTTTGTAATAGGTATGAAAAGTGCAAATTTTTATGCACAAGGTAATGAAAAAAGACTAAGGTAGTTTAAACATGGTTCCTAATAAAAATGTAGGAAAAAAAGAAGAAAAAAATAGAAGAAGAAGAATCATTGCAGCTTGCCTTTTCCCTTAAGAAATTACCTTTGTACTAGGTATCAAAATTGCAAACATATCTATACACAAGGTAATGAAAAAAGAGTAACTTAGTTTTAACATTGTTCCTAATCTAAAGGTACAGACAAAAAGAACCATAGCAACTTGTCTTTCCCTTAAGATATGAAAAATGTATCTCCCTTTCTAGAATGCCTTTCCTCTGTACAATTTATCTTAAGGTGCAAAGGTAGAGATATAATGTAGAATATTACCTCTTTAGATGGATCAAAACCTTCTTATAAATACCCATCTAGAATATCTATTTGATTGTATAATGAAGTTGAACAACATGACAATTCTATAATAGAGGTGTAGAAATAAGAAGAAAGTGATCAGAATAAAGGAGAAGAAAAGAGACAAGATATAGGGTGTAGAAAAATGATGGTAAGGTATGATCATTTTATATAAGTTATAATTTTTTTTAATGACGATGCATCAATTAAGGGTTTTGTTGTGCTGATGACATATTATAATTATGGTTAAATACTGTTTACTCCTTCTACTTTTGTCATAAACACTTCGGTCTCTCGCTTTTTAATTTCACACGTTTACTCCTTCATCTTTCAATTTTTTACCAATAGGTCAATCAGTCTAATTTTGACGTTAAATCAAGGGTAAAAATGTCTTTTTCCTCTCTTCACCCAAAATTTAATCAAAATGTCTTTTTCCCTTTTTCCGGTTTATCTCTTCTTCTCTCTCAATAAACAAATTCCCAATTTTATTATTATTATTATTATTTTTTTATGTCTGATCCCACTCCAAGTACTTCGACCCGACTCTCCGGTCCACAACCTCGTCTTCCAACTCTGGCGTATTCATCAGCACGTTCCGAAACGTCTTATTCCTGCTCTTCCCCTTAAACGGCGTCGTCCCCTAGAGGCACTCGTAGGTGAGAATCCTTAGGGCCCACCAGTCCATGGCGAACTCGTGACCCTCGCTGCGGACGACCTGGGGGGACACGTACTCCTCTGTGCCGAAGAACGAGTTGGCTCGCTTGCCGTTATCTGAGAAGCTCGGATTGCGGTGGCTGACGGGGTTGACCAGGGCAGACTTGGCCTTCTTCAACTCTGCCTTGTTGTTCTTGTTGATAATGTTGATCCAGCGCGTGAGGTTCCTGCGGTGTTTGCGGCGGATCTCCGGTTGTGGAGGTACTTGAGGCTTCTGGAAAGGTCGAAGTCTGTGAGGGTCACGTGACCCGACTGTTGGATCAGCATGTTCTCCGGCTTCAAATCCTGGTAAGCGATCCCCATGTTGTGGAGGTGCTCTAGCGCGCAGACGATCTTCGCCAGATAGAAACGGATCACTGTTTGGGAGAAAACGCGGTCATTTTGGCGATAGCGGAGGACCTTGAGGTTGCCACCTGAACGGGAAATCGCTTCTTCTCTGCTTGATTCTTGCTTGACAGTAGAGCTTCAAGGCCAAGAACATGTATGCCAATATTTCCCATTCCGAGCCCAACCCCAAGTGAGTCCGATCTGCATGTGTGTTCGATTTGAGTAGTCAAGTTTTGATCTTGGTTAGAAGTTAGGTGTTTTGATTAATTTTTGTTCGTTGATTTTGGAAGTGTAATTTGAAGTTTTTCTGATGGTCTATGTCGAAGAGAGTACAGGAAGCAGAGATTGAGAAGGGTGTGGACTAAGGTTTTGCAAGTCTCCATTAGAGAAGAAGGAGACTTTCATTTCGGATATGGTTTTGGGCGGCGGAGCAGTGGCATTGGTGATGGCGGTGGGGATTGGGGCATGGAGCTGTTTGGCCTTGAATTGGGATTTGATGGTACTGGGTTTTTGCAGGGTTTGGATGGAGCTCATGGATTGTAGATGATTGGGGCATGGAGCTCCGTCTCCTCTCGGGTTTTTGTCAATGGGAGATAGAAGCATTTGACAATGGGTTTTTGTTTATTTGAAGAAGGAGAGGAAGGTTGTTGAGGAGATCGACGGAGGCGTTGTGCTGATTGCTGAGGTTTCTGCAGGGGAGAGGGAAGAAGAGATAAACCAGGAAAAAAAAATATTAAAAAAAAAAATTTAAATAAAAAAAGTGAGGGTATAATGGACATTTTCTCACATAATGACTGCCACATCAGCAAGTTAACAGAGAGTTTGGACGGAGACTAACGGAATGGACCTATTGGTCCAAAATTTGAGAGTACAGGGACTAAATGTGTGAAATTAAAAATCGAGGGACTGAAGTGTTTTTGGGGTAAAAGTTGAAGGAGTAAACAGTATTTAACCCTTATAATTAGTATGGTTTTTATGAATACCAAATTGATTGAAAAACAACATTAACTCTCAATTTATTGACGCATAAATTATTGATTGTTTTGAGTAATATTATTATGGATAAATTAGGTATGTGAAAAAGTAGAAGTTTGACTCATCATGCTAATATAGGAAAATAAGCTGATGTGGATGCTTAGTCACTGAACCGCAATTAACAAAAATTTTCGTCCGGATTACAATCAAAATAGGTCATGATTTTTAGACTTAAAACTAATTAACTCAAAAAAAAATTATGAATTGGCCTTTTAAAATCCAGCTTCACATAAAATTTGATATATTCTGTTTACTAATAATATATAACTGGGGAAACATTGTGATTTATGAACCAATTAATTAAATTTTTGTTCAAGTAAACCCTAATTTGTGTTTGGCCGAAACTCTAGGCTACTTGCTCTAGTGGTAATAGGGTTAAATTAGAAGGATCTAGATTCCTATTCAATGTACGATTACTTTCCTTGTATGATTGAGATTCTATGCATTGTAATCCTCTATATAAAGAGGCCCCTATTATCAATGAGAATACACAAAAAATTCCTCTCAAATTCAGTTTCTCTACAACACGTTATCAGCCCGAAACCCTAACCCTGAAACCTAAATTCGTAGCCTTCAAATCCCAGATACCACCGCCCCCCACCTTGAAGATCTCAACTCCAGGAGTCCAGAACCGGCCGGAAAAGACCCAAACCGGCCGCCGGAAGTGATAGTTTTTCCTCCAACCGGTTCAAAGCTTTCACCTCCGCATCTGACGTCCATACTCCACCACCAGAAGCACTTTGACCCCAGATCCAAGAAACCGGAAAAATTATTCCCAGAACCGGCCAAAAGACGTCCAGACCGGCCACTAGAAGTGCTGCACCTCTGAACCGCCGCCTACATCTTCAGCCCCTGCATCTGCTAGCCCTGCGCAGCCTCAGCCCAGAAGCTCGACCCAAGTCTCCCTCGGCCCGAAAACAGAAAGAAACCCTAGGCCCAGTAGCACAAGAGATCGGCCCAAAGCTCACTGACGTCAGCAGAGGACCCAGCCCACGTCAGCATCCAGTCAGCCTGCCACGTCAGCAGCAGAGCTCCACGTCAGCACCTGCGGTCAACGCAAGTCAACAACCTGTCAACCTTTTTCCTGCGACATTTTTCCGGTCAAGATTTCCGGCATTTTTCAAGGTAAACTTTTCTAAAAGTTCCCGCTTTTAAAGTTTTTATTACTTTACTCTTCTTTTCTTGGGGACTTCCAACATCCCTTCTTTTACCCCCCTTTCTTCTTCATAGGGGAGACCAAAAAGCCGAACTGTGGGGGTTCGTGCTCACTCCAAACTTGGAGCTTGTAGAGTCCTCCAAACTTAGAGTTTGTTGAGAAGAAAACGATCGACCACATACATCGTTGTTTCGATCTAATCCAAAACCCCTTTTGGAATCGGATTTTCTTGGAAGCGACTACGCTCAGAAAATCCCTAATTTCTTAGAAGTGACTATGCTCAGAAATTTTATAGTTTTTCATGGTAGCCCTTTTTCGTTTCGTAACTAACCCTATTTTCTTGTTGTATTTCAGGATGAGTAACCTGAACAAGTTGAGCTTCGCTCCACTAGAGACAACAGGAGTAGGATACCACAAGTGGGTCCGTGATGTGCGCCAGCATCTTAAGGCTGATGGGATCCTAAGTACCATCCAAGAGCCAAGTCAGGACGTGCTTACTCCTCAACAAGCTGCTGCTTTTGAAGCAAATAGAGCTATGAGAGAGGCTAATGAAGCTAAAGCCATCATTCTCATGACAAGGCACATGAATGACGCGCTCCAAAATGAGTACCTCAATGAGGAAGACCCAAGAAAACTATGGGTAGAACTTGACCAGCGTTTTGGTATCGTCCATGATTCCCTGCTTCCAGACTTAGAAGTGAGATGGCATAGCCTCCGCTTCTGTGACTTTAAGTCTGTAATTGACTATAATTCAGAAGCACTTCGTATCAAGTCTATGATGGAATTCTGTGGATAGAAAATCACTGATACGATGTTGATCGAGAAGACTATCTCCACCTTCCTCGTCTCTGCATTGATGATAGCCAAGAACTATCGGATTGATATCAATGCTAGACGCATCACAAGATTTCATGAGCTGATTGGTGCCATGAATGTAGCTGAAAAGCACGACAACATACTTGTGAAGAACTATAACTCTAGACCCGTGGGAACCAAGTCAAATCCGGAGTCTAATTATAGTCGCGCCTCCAAGGGAGGACGCAAGGAGCGAAACCCTAAGAGTAGGGATAATTCTAGACGTCCTAGTCCATATTCTCTCCCTAAAGAGGAAGGAAACCACCAAGATAGGCATGCACGGAACCGTGGAGGTAAACGTGTGAAGAGAGAGAGAGGCCAAGCCTCCGATTATGGTAGTAACGCCACCAAAGGCAATAACCGTCCTCATAGTGCTCCCAAAGCGACTCGATCAAGGGAACCTGACCATAATGATGCTTGTCTCAGATGTGGACTACTTGGACATTGGGAAAGGGCGTGTAAAGCATTCCAGAACGTCGCAAACGCATACAAAATGTATCGTGAAGCAAGGGAGGCAAATTACATGGAACAAGAAGATCAAGATGGTGATCTCGATCTAAGGGTGGAAGACTACAAGAATCAAGACCCAGAAACTGGCGATTTTGATTAAGTCTTTTTATTTTCCAAGAGATGTAAGCAATTGCCATATTATTATAGTAAATGCCAATGGTACTAGTCTTTCTTCATAGAGGCGTACTCAATGTAAGTGTGATGTCTAGGAAGGTTTTGAGATAAGTGGTACTTAAGTGAGCTTTGCTCCACCGACATCTCTCTACTCACCTGGTCACATTTGCATTGAAATTACCAAAAGGAGTTAGACGACTACCATTATTTTGCATTAGCTAGTTTATTGGATTAGATTCTTTTTAGTTAAAGAAATGATGATGTAATTCCGTTTGGCTTATTAATAAAAGTTGAGTGCTTTTCTTTATGACTCCTTTTTAATTATGAGCTTTTCTTTTAGGAATGGATGAACTACAATGTCTTGCGGATAGTGCGACTACGCACACCATTCTACGACATAGGCAATTATTCTTAGAAATGTTGCCTACATATTCCTCTGTGACTACGATGGCTGGGCCATCAGGTTTAGTTCAAGGACATGGAATGACCCAATTCCTATTGCCAAATGACACCTTGATTAAAGTCACTAAAGCTCTCTACGCTCCTAAGAAAAATCGAACCTTATTGAGCTTTAAAAATATAAGAGCCAACGGATTCCATGCCGAAACGCATAATGAGAATGGAAAAGAGTTCCTTTGCATTACCTCTAATGATTGCGGACGAAAGCGTATCTTAGAGAAGCTTATGTGTCAATCTAGTGGACTTTATGTCACTACAATTCGACCAATTGAATCCAATAATGTCATAAGAGAAGATCTCTTGGATTCAGACACATATTGGCTTTAGCATGACCGACTAGGGCATCCTGGTCGTTATATGATACTCCGTATACTAAAGACTTCACACAGACATCCATTCTTCAGAGTGAGAAGAAGCAAGAATTGAAAATTGATTCCTGGACTTAGCAAGACCGCAACAATTACAGCTTCTGGAGCTGCAGCCGTCTTGGGGCGCCATAGGGCTATCCAAGTCCCATGTGATGATGCCATCAATGGCACCAACCATGAGCATGACGCCATGGTTGCCTCTCCTAGTAGCCATGACGCCACACACACCAATTTCCATGGCTCTAATGCCATGATGGGAGATGTAGTCACACATTTTGCTTCTAATAGTGCTACAGACTCTCAGGCCTAACCAAAATCCTCATTGGTTGCTTCTAAGGCCCCTCACTCATTTTGCAAAGCCTATTCCTTTGGAAAATTAGGACCGAGACCGTCCTACGCAAAGGATCCTAAAATACTCATTCCATTCTTATAGAGAATCCAAGGGGATATATGTGGACCAATTCAACCATCATGCGGACCTTTTAAATAATTTATGGTATTGGTTGATGCGTTGACACGCTGGTCACATGTCGCGCTGTTGTCCACTGGAAATGCTGCTTATGCTAAACTCCTCACCCAGATTATCCGTCTACGGGCTCACTACCCAGATCATCCTAATAAGTCGATTTGACTTGATAATGCTAGGGAGTTTACATCGAAAACGTTCGATGACTATTGCATGTCACTGGGGATTGATGTAGTGCATCCAGTTCCCCATGTTCATACCCAAAATGGTCTCGCAGAAGCTTCTATCAAATGACTACAGATGATAGCACGGACATTGGTTATGCGCACCAATCTCCCTATTTCTACTTGGGGATATGCAATATTGCATGCAGCGACGCTAATTCGTCTACGACCCACTGCAACCCAATCTTACTCTGCTTTACAGCTAGTGACTGGGTACGAGCCTGATATCTTGCACTTACGCATTTTTGGGTGTGCCATTTATGTGCCTATTATGCCGCCACAGCGTACTAAGATGGGTCCACAACAACGAATGGGCATATACGTTGGATATGAATCTCCAACCATCGTCCGCTACCTTGAACCCTTGACAGGCAATCTCTTTACCGCTAGATTTGCGAATTGTCACTTTGATGAGACAGTCTTCCCAACGTTAGGGGGAGATAAGAACACATATGTTCAACAGGAACGACATGAATTGTCGTGGTCTGTCCCCACTATGTCTCATCTCGATTCCCGTATCGCACAGTCCGAACTTGAAGTGCGAAGAATAATCGAGCTCCAGAACGTAGCAGACACTCTGCCTGATGTGTTTTCTGATGTTGCCAAAGTAACGAGATCACACATACCTGCTGCAAACTTGCCTGCAAGGATTGATGTCCCAAATAATGGACATAACGCCACTCCTGTGACACTAGGAGATGGCGCCATTGCCCAGAATGGCAATGATGTGGCGTCTATGGCTGCAGGTCCTGCAAGGAAGCACGGTAGACCGATTGGTTCGAAGGATACTCGCCCTAGAAAAAGAGCGAATGAGGCACAAATAAATCCTTTGATCATCGATACTCAAAATCCGCCCCATGAGAATGTTTCGGATTATGGTTATGTCCAAGAGACATCATTGGGGGACGCCTCAATGTCAGAACCTATCCCTGAGAATGTAGAGATCTCTGTTAATTACACTAGTGTACATGGGACGTGGGAAAGAAACTCCATCATCATTGATGATGTATTCGCGTATTCATGAGATTATTGAGACCGATGACATCGAACCACGTTCCGTTGATGAATGCCAACGTAGAACTGACTGGCCAAAATGGAAAGATGCGATCCAGGCAGAACTTGATTCTCTAGCGAAAAGAAAGGTATTTGGCAATGTTGTACCAATACCGCCCAACACCAAACCAGTTGGTCACAAATGGGTATTCGTTAGAAAGTGTAATGAGAAAAACAAGATTGTAAGGTACAAAGATCGCCTTGTGGCTCAAGGCTTCTCATAACGCCCTGGAATCAACTACGAGGAGACATATTCTCCCGTAATAGACGTCATAACGTTCCGCTACCTTGTCAGTTTGGTAGTTTCCGAAAAACTGAACATGCAGCTTATGGATGTGGTTACTGCGTATCTATATAGGGATCTAGATACGGAAATATACATGAAAATTTCAAATGGAATTCAGCTACCCAAATCAAGTGGCTCCAAACCACGGAGCGCGTTTGCAATTAGATTGAAACGCTCACTATATGGATTGAAATAATCCAGACGAATGTGGTATAACCGTCTAAGTGACTACTTGATTGGAAAGAGATATGTCAACAATGAACTATATGCCCATGTGTGTTCATAAAAAGGACAAGTTTTGGATTTGCAATAGTAGCGGTTTATGTCGATGACATGAACATAATTTGCACCCTTAAAGAGTTAAGGGAAACTGCTGAACACTTAAAATCCTAGTTTGAGATGAAAGATCTTGGGAAAACACGGTTTTGCCTCTGTTTAGAACTTGAGCACCGTAGAGATGGTATCCTGATTGATCAATCAGCTTATACCCAAAAGATGCTTATGTGTTTCAACACTGACAAGATTAAGCCTTCAAGCACCCCAATGGTCGTCCGTAGTCTTGATCCAAAGAAGGATTCATTCCATCCAAAAGATGACGACGAAGAAGTGCTACAGGCAGAAGTGCCCTATCTAAGTGCAATAGGCGCATTATTGTACTTAGCACAATGCACAAGACCAAATATCTCATTCACTGTGAACTTGCTAGCTAGATATAGCTCTGCGCCAACACGACGCCATTGGACTGGTGTTAAAGATATCTTTCGATACCTAAGTGGTACGATCGATATGAGATTGTTCTATCCCTACAGAGAGAAGATGGATTCGGACCCATCTAGTGTCAGGGACGCCACATATGGTGGACTGCGTTCCCTCTTCCCATCCCAAAATGATATAAGTGTTTTGGAAGGTTTTGCTGATGTTGGGTACCTCTCTGACCCACACAAAGGTCGCTCCCAAACTGGTTATGTTTTCACCATGGGAAAGACCACTATATCTTGGAGATCTACAAAGCAAACCTTAGTCGCTACCTCTTCAAATCATGCAGAGATTATTGCTCTTCACGAAGCAGTTCGTGAATGTATATGGCTTAGGTCCATAGTTACGCATACGCATGTTCGAAGCAATTGTGGTTTGAAGTCTACCACAGATGAGCCAACAAGCATTTATGAGGATAATGTTGCTTGCATTGAACAAATGAAGCAAGGCTACATCAAAGGCGACAACACCAAGCACATATCGCCTAAATTCTTCTACAATCAGCAACAACAGAAGCTCCTCAATATCAAAGTGAACCAGGTTCTATCTGAGGACAATGTGGCAGACTTGTTTACTAAGTCATTGCCCAAATCCACGTTCGAGAAACATGTGGCAAGAATTGGCTTGCGGAAATTATCTGAACTCCCATGATCGTAGTGATCAGGGGGAGACGCAGACATTAGGGGGAGATGTCTACATGTTCGTCTCGAATCGTGAAGGGTGTGTTGTGCTCTTTTTCCCCTTCGACCGAGGTTATTTTTGTCCCACTGGGTTTTTGTTACTTGGCAAAGTTTTTAACGAGGCAACGAGAGAAGCACCGCGTTTGGGCAACACAAGGGGGAGTGTTCAAGTAAACCCTAATTTGTGTTTGGCCCAAACTCTATGTTACTTGCTCTAGTGGTATTAGGATTAAATTAAAAGGATCTAGATTCCTATTCAATGTACGATTACTTTTCTTGTATGATTGAGATTCTATGCATTGTAATCCTCTATATAAAGAGGCCCCTGTTATCAATGAGAATACACATAAAATTCCTCTCAAATTCAGTTTCTTTACGACAATTTTTTTTTTTTCCAGAAAAAGGATGAACGAATAATATTAATCAATCAATATAGATACAATGAGAAGCTACCAATTAATCTCTGTACGTTAGATATCCAAAAGTTATATATATAATGTCCGTGACATGAAAAAGTAGTTTTGGTACGTCATTGTGTATCGTCATCACTTCTCATACTTCTACCTCTCTTTCTAATCCTATAAACTAATTGTAGTTAACATCACTTCATGTGAGCATCAGTATAGCTGGAAAAAGCTTGCATTCTAAGTTTCACTAAGTATACCTTATATATGTTCCCCATCTTGCAATTAGCTAATTGGATCATGTCAACTTTGGTTGCAGAAAAGTGCCATGATCGTGATAACTGATAAAAAGTGTGGTGCACCACTAGCTGGTTGTCCATTTCCATCAATAAAGGAGTGTGTGTGTATATATATATATATTTTTTTTTTTTGAGGTAAGGCCATAACGGCTGACCTTAAGCCTTAACTATTAATGAAACCAACCACGTGGTGTGGTGTGCTGGTCGAGTGGCCTAGTCTGGAACCCCCAGGTCTAGCGTTCGATTTCCAACTCCATCCTGTGGCCAGCAGATTTGAGGGACCTTTGTTTGTTAACACGAGGGTTCGTGCGTCTGCGGTGCATTGATTAGTCTGGCAAAGCTGGGATACACTGCATGAGGTGCTTGTGTGGTTCTATTGATGTCTTCCCCCTGAAAAAAAAAACTATTAATGAAACCATTGAATACACTGGAAGGGACATAATACCTAAATCTCAAATTACAATAAGCCTTAAGAGAATGTTCCGAAATAATATCAGAAGTCTCTACTAATCGTGTGTATTCTAACACACACTAATTAGCAAGGAGTGCACAACTGGTTACTCCATTTGCTTTACAATTTTGGCAACATACCGGAAAGATAAAGCTCATGAGGAGCCATAATACACTAATAATATCAACTTTCCCACTATGTTGTCGCCGAAAAATAAATCCGATAACACTTGGTTTCATCCTGCCACTAGGAGGCTACGACTATTTGACGATGTCAGAAACTCGCCGCCGTCCTAGGCCAGACACGACACTAAAGGTGCACGAACCGGAACGACGTCTACCTCACCCTATTAAGCTAGAGTAGGACATTATTAAGGGCATAAAGCCACCTAAAGCTAAAAGGAAAATAATAAGCATAAAAGCAAAAACATAAAAAATGGGCCTAGGAAGAAACTCTTGGCCCGAGAACCGTAAGGCCCAATTGAAGGCCCGCACGCAGTCAGTCACGGCCGGAAATGTTCTCGCCATCGCACCTCTATCAGAACCCCCTCCACTCCTACCTCCTGGCTGCCAAATCCCGACACCCGACCACCCAAATGCAGATCGGAGATGCCCCGAAAAAGATGACAAAATTTTCATTTTTCTATCTGTACTTTTTTTTTTTTGGTCTAAATGTTTCTATATGTACGTATTCAAATTAGTTTCTCTTCATTTTATATGTTATTCAAAATTTTGATTAAGGGACGTTACACAAGTTAATTAGTTTCTTTGATAACAAGGTGCGAGGCAAATATATTTTACTATCAGAGTTATTTACGCAAAGTGCTTACATTGAATATAGAAAAATTTAATTTGAGAAGTTGAGAATTTAATTTGTGAATATATACATACATATCGTCGGAGATATTAATATATATATATATATATATATAGGTAGGATATCCTACATCCCTCAGAGGTGGAGAATACAAATTTATAGGATTCTATTCACTTTAGTAAGAAAGCAAAAGACAGGAAACAAAAATATTAATAATTAGGAATCTAGCTATAGGAAAATTCTAGTATATGTTGACATATGCCATACATCAAGTTTTTTGAATATCTTAGACCGTTGGATTT
>LYNE01001448.1:26317-43325 GCA_001662545.1 Rosa x damascena | reverse complement strand
TTTTTTTCAGAAAATAAAAAAGAAAAGAGTTGGTTATTGCAGAGAAGAGAAAATGGGAGAGAGAAAAGTAGGTTGTGGGTACTTTAAAAAATAATAATAATAATTTATTTTGTAAATGTCTTATATATCCTTATGCTTTAATTAATTCTCAAAGTTTATTAATCTTCTAGAGTCAATTCTGTCAAAATTTTAAATTTTGACTAACAAAGCCTGTTCTCTTAATAATAGTATAAATTAGAACAAAAACCTACCGCTAATTTCCTCTAAACCATATTGTTCACACATATATTTATATATATGCAAAACTATGAGGGCGATGTATCATTTAATGACTATTTTCAAAATACACTCAGGCTCTATATTGAGAGATGATAAAGAGAGTGAAAATTTAAAATCTCATATGTCCTCTATGTAATAATGTTTATTCAAGGTTTTCTTTTGAAATATAGTAGGTAATTGATCAAATAAATATCTCCAAAAGTTTCATTTAAAATTTCCATGTTTTTCTTCAAAATTCCATCATTTTTCTTGATTCTTTACTGATATTGATATATCCTCGATATTTCTGTCGAAATTTCCACTTTTCAAACCATCGATATTTCCTCGATACTCGAAATTTTGGTCATTGGATTGTTCTTCCGACTTTTAAGTTAAACTTGGCATGTGGATCCATGTGTATGTGTCTGGCCTCAGCAGAACTAACCTCATTGGGCAAGACATTAACATCAGTGAAAAAAAAGGATGCACATACAGAGAATATGCTCCTCTAAAGAAGTAAATATCTAGCTGACGATATCCCAACTAGCCTATTAATCATATATTGCTAAGCCACAAATAGGAAGCATGAAACCACTTGTAGGAGGAACTGAGGAGTACTGCCGGTTGTGGTATAACTCTATTGGAATAAAAGCCAAGTTCAGAGACTTTATTTGTATATGTATTTATAAATGCTCTACCCCTACTTTCTCAGGGCCACTAGGCAACAAAAATGCTCCTTTTCACTATTGAGATAGATTTTCTCAAATCCTGCAATGAACCGATCGATAGACATATCTCACAGACCTTGCATTGCATCCCAAGTCCCAACCCTAGCTGAGTGATGAAGCAGAATAATTTTCTTGCGTAAGCTTGCCATCGTAAGCAGCATACCTTGGCCATACGCATTTTGTTGTAATTATTTTCTTCTTATTAGCAAAAAAGATCAATTCACACTTGCAAAATATTTCTTCCAATAAGTGTTCCAGATGTAACTAGCTAGAGAAATTTTGTCAAACAAAAAATTAAATTGCCTATCAAAAAAAGGATGTTACATACTAATTTTAATCCATGTATTAGTCTCATTACCCACTTAAATCTGTGTGTGATGATCATTGGCCACCCTACACTCACATATTAGATTTCTGTCCCATTTGTGTGGGGTGGCCGTTGGCTTTTGCACACAGATTTTTGTGAGAGTTTTCTATGGGACCCACTCATATTTCACTTTGGGATTTTGTCTATTTACCTCATTTCTAGAGTTTTTTTTTTTACCTCATTAAGTTTTTTTAATTCCCCCTTACCCAAACACTCTAAAGAAATCTTCCCTTATGGCCTTATACCTCATTAAGTTTTTTTTTTTTTGGTTTGTTTTTGAGACTTTTTTACCCTTATTCCCTTTGTTACTTAGAGAGAGAGAGAGAGAGAGAGAGAGAGAGAGAGAATGGAAGAGAGAGAAACCATAAGAGACTTCGCCGAAGCCCGGTTACCGACCGCCGGATTCCGGTTACCGGATTCTAACCAACTTTGGCCGGATTCCCCCTCACCGGTCGGCGGATTCCAGCCAACTTTCGCCGGAATTCGATCACCGGCCGGCGCTTACCCGGATTTTTCTGAAAACCTCGCCGGAGGTTTCCAAAGAGGTCATTGGAGATTTCATAAGTCGTTGGAAAGGTTTATTGCTCCCTGAGATAGAGGGGTAATTAAGTATAGTATTCCTGGCGCGAATCAACATATGTTTTACGCCCCGTAATTCTTCCTCAGCGAGGCTGGGGCAGAATAGCAGAGCAAGTACAAGTATTATATTAGTAGCATAGCAAAAATGCATTCCTCGTCATTCACCGAGGTATTGACAGTGATTGCCCCCCAACAGACATTCAAAACTTTTTTCTTTTCCTTTCCTTCTATCCCATTACTTAAAAAAAAAAAAAAAACTGATTTGGGCACCCATTTCCTTTTCTCCTTTCCGGTTGCAGTCGAACTCGAACCTGGTAGTCGGAGTCGAACTCGGTCCAGCAAGGCGTAGAAGACTAGAATTTCTTTGAGGCCGTGGAGCATGGATCAGTGGCGACTGGGATCTGACGACGGAGAGTAGGGCCCATGACTTCCAGCCTTGCATCGAGATCCGAGTTCTCCATCGGCGAGGTAGCTCTGACTGGAGCTTCTTCTTGTCTTCAGGCAAGACGGCAGAGAGAGAGAGAGAGCGAGAGAGAGAGAGAGAGAGAGAGAGAGAGAGAGAGAGAGAGAGAGAGAGAAGAAATTGCTGGCAGAGAGAGGGAGGAGAGAGAGAGAGAGAGAGAGAGAGAGAGAGAGAGAGCATTGCCGGAGTGAAGAGATAATGCATCGTGCCAGCTAGAGAGAGGAGTTAAGTGGCATTTATGTAATTATTTAATTAGGCTGAGGGTAAATTTGTCATTTCTCTTTAAATTGGGTTAGTAGGAATAAAAATATGTTGCTAGGGTCAGTAGCTTGCGAAGCGACCCGGACAGGCGAAACCTAGGTTTCGTGATGGCGGCAGGGAGCGTCATGTTCTCTAGACCAGACAGAGGCGAGTGGACGGCGGCGTGGGTTTGGATAGGCCATGGTCTCTTCTGCAACGGTGTTGGAATCTCGACCAATTTTTTTGAAGGCTCTGGTTGAGTCAATTCTCGGCTGAGGGTGATTCTGTGAAAGTGGATTACTGGATCGGGTCGGAGCCTGGGCGTTGTTGTCGACGCCGGCAGGTTTCGGGGCGATTGGAATCTACATAGTTGTGGCGGCATCAGCTGGCCAAGGTTGGGCTCAAGTTGGGGCCGCTGGAGACGCTGGTTTCGGTGGTGTTGAGCTATGCGGCTGTGCCGCGCTTCGTGGAGGGGGCAAGAGGGCCGGCGATGACTGGGCCGGTGGTTGGGACTAGTATGATGGAGATCAGTGAGGCGGAAGGTCGCAGGGAAGAAGACGGTCCGAAAAAATCGGCGGGATGCCCTAGTTTTAAACTAGGGTTGACCGTTAGTTTGACTAGGCTGGCTTCTGGGCCGAAGACTGGGCCTATTTGGCTAAAATCTGAAAATGGGGGCTATATGTTACAGACCCTCAAGAAGAGCCCAAGGAGCAACCTGATGCCGAGGTTGTTGGCTATTAAGGAGATTGCAGATAGTGCTGGTTCTAACCCTACGGGGGCAAGAGGAGGGGGCTGTGCCGGGCTTCGTGGAGGGGGCAAGAGGGCCGGCGATGACTAGGCCGGTGGTTGGGACTAGTATCATGGAGATCAGATCAGTGAGGCGGAAGGTCGCAGGGAAGAAAACGGTCCAAAAAAATCGGCGGGATCCCCTACTTTTAAACTAGGGTTGACCGTTAGTTTGACTAGGCTGGCTTCTGGGCCTAAAACTGGGCCTACGGCAGGGACTGGGCCTATTTGGCTAAAATCTGAAAATGGGGGCTATATGCTACAGACCCTCAAGAAGAACCCAAGGAGCAACCTGATGCCGAGGTTGTTGGCTACTGAGGGGACTGCAGATAGTGCTGGTTCTAACCCTACGGGGAATGGACTCACGTTTTCTTAAGTGCTCTAAGCTTCTAGACATTTTTGACTCAAGCCTTTTGAAATAGGGGTAATTTCTATAAGCTTTTCTAAGACATTTGTAGTTAATATTTGTACCACAATTGCGTGCTTGCCAGATTAGACTAGATGAATATTTTTTCCTTAGAGAACGAGATTTTTTTTCACATGGATTAGGCTTGCTATTCAATGAGAGTCCCTTTAGACTTGAATGAGTTTAGTTGAGGCTTAGATAGGTTACCCAGTTTGTCCCGAGATTTCTTAAGAAAGTAATGTTAGACTCTGGCCTGTCTCATGGCTTGATTACTAATGAAATCAATTTCTATTAAAAAAAAAAAGTGGGATAGTTTTGATCAATTTTGGTGCTTTGGGTCAAGGACCCTTTCATTTTTTATATATTCATCAAATCAGTTAATTTGATGAATCAGTGTGAAATGAATATTTGCAATCCGTGTCAACTAAATCAACTAATACAATCTGATGGATTTAGGGCACACTTGATCCAGTATATAAACAAGCTGTTATTAGTAAGAAGCAATTTAGATGTTTAGTGGTTCTAGGAGAAAAAAAAAAGATATGTATATTACTAAATTTATAAATATAAAGCAATTAATATATGAAAGAAAAAGCAAAAACAAATGCAAGAAAATGACAGTGAAATGTAAGCAATACCTGCCTACCGGTGTCCGGCAAACCCAATACATTTGCTTGGCCAAAGTGGCCATGTGGAGACACAATGACAACAGTGAACACCATAGGAATCCTGCCAGGAAATGTTTCGAGTGTAGAAGGATATAGAACTTGAAGAATTTCCAAGAGTAGATGCACCAACTCTGACACCTGTCCTGCAGTGCCACCCCACCCTCTCTCAAATCCCATTCCTTTTAACCTAAAATTATTAGGTAGTCCCGGACTATCATGTGGCACTGCAATATAATGGTTCAAGTTAATAACATCACTCGAATTTCGTGGGGACCATGCATGGGGTGAAAAACTAAAAGAAAAATTAAATTAAAAGACCAATAATAAACAAACATAAATCGTATAGGCCAATAACATCAATCCAGACCACCACGTGTACTATGGTCCATGACCACCTAATAATTTCTTGTATTGTAACCTACACTTGGAGTAAACAGTATAAAGGTAATAAATCAAGTCACCACTTGAAAATAGATGAATTGCATACTCAAACTCAAAATATGGTGTCATTGGTGGGAACTTTTTTTTTATCTTTTTTTTTTTTATCTGGATCATTGGTGGGAACTTAGAAAGATATTCCTCTGCCTTGGCTAAAGCCGACTGAAGCTTGGGTATCTCTGAATTCGATCGTTCAGCATCATTGCCTACACAAGGTAGCAGAGCTATTATCATTCAATCCATTTATGGAACCTCAGAAGATTTCAAAACCTTATATTCCTATTAAGGTTGGTTATATACTTATATGGCTCGAGGAAAGGATATATATGTTGAGAATATATACATCCCACATGGAAAAAATAGGACCTTGCCTATGAGTTTATAAGGGTTTGAGCCACTCCATCCATTACCAATTGGTTTTGGATGTGAACCCCAGATTATTTTATCATGATATCAGAGCGGGTTATCCCACTTGTGCATGCCTCACGGCCATACGGGCTCCACGTCACCCAAAGTTGTCCATGTGTATGGCTTGAAAATTCGTCACACGTGCAGGGGCGTGTTGAGAATATATACATCCCACATGAGAAAAATGGGACATTGCCTATGAGTTTATAAGGGTTTGGGCCACTCCATCCATTGCCAATTGATTTTGGATGTGAACCCCAGATTACTTTATCAATATACTACTAAAAAACTAAGAATATATACATCCCACATGGGAAAAATGAGACCTTGCCTATAAGTTTATAAGGGTTTGGGCCACTCCATCAATTGCCAATTGGTTTTGGATGTGAACTCCAAATTACTTTATCAATATACTACTAAAAAACTGAGGTTGAAAAATAGCTTACATGCACTAAAATTCTAATATCTAAACAGTATAAAGAAATCATAAACAGTAAAACTCTCCCCAAATCATAACATCCTCACTTCAGCAAATTAAATTATATGTAGCAAATTGATTGATCTGTGCAGACTGTAAGACTTTGCTAAAGGGGCTATCCTTGAGCTTCTTCATCTTCTCATTCCTCTTCGATCACCTTTTCGAGCTCGTTGATTATTTGATGAGGCATTAGTATCCCATTTCCTCGAGCAACATACCTTCCAACACAACAAAAAATCCAACTAGACTAGAACATTCAAGATCTGGGACATGCATGCAAGTTCAAACATTCAATTTACGAAGACATGCAAGTACATGCAGACTGAGAAAGAGAATGAGAGACCTGGAGATAAGAGAAACGAGTTCGTTCCGGTGTGCGGCGAGCGTGTCCTGAATCCTCATCTGCATTGTGGAAGCTTAAGGCAAAGATGAAAGAAAAATAAAGGAGAAGCAAGGAGAAATGAAGAGAGTGAAATGAAGGAAATAGGCAAAGAAAGTGGAATAGGGAGGAAGAGAAGTGGATGGGGATGCATTAATATATGGACGAAAGAAACGGTGAAGCAAGCATCGATAAGGAAGATGAGAATGGGGACAAAAAGGGCCATTGTTTGGTCTCTGTGAGTGTGTGAGTGAGAGACTGAGACGGTCGACTGACGGTGATTAATGTTGAATGGGGGTACTTGGCGATGATTGAATGAAGCTAATTTCAGAAAAATGGGGCTGTTATGTTTCACAGCACTACAGTGGCCTTCCCTCGCTTTTTCAAGTCCAGACGGTGGGGGAGGCGGAGATCTGTAGAAACTAGGGCTGGGATTTGGAACAGTAAAACCGGAGGAACCGCACCGAAAGTCTTGGTTTGGTTCGGTTCTACGACATATGTGTTTGAATTTTTCTCGGTTCGGTTCATGGAGTTGTCTACTCGGTTCGGTTCCGGTGCTTGTTTTAAAACCTCCTTGGAACCGAAATACAGATGTCAGTGTATAATTGGATAATAAGGCCAAGCTTATTTCTGTAAAATAGAAAGTTTCTCATGTGATTAACTAACTTGTATGTGATCAGAACCTTCCATCTTATGTCATAATCTCCTATCCATTCAATCAAAAATTTTTAGGGTTATCTCTTCCCTCAAACTCGCAGTCTCTCAGTCTCCATTCGATCACAAATGGAGATGACTCTGAGTCTCTGAGTCTCTGACTCTCTCAGCCCTAATTCAGCAAAGTCTCTCAATCTCCATTCGATCACAAATGGAGATGACTCTGAGTCTTTGACTCTCTCACTCTCTCAGCCCTAATTCAGCAATCCTATAATCAAAACCCAGACGAGCGAGACGAACCCATAAACATCGCGTCTTCGATTTGTGTTGGCCATCTGCAATTTGGTTGAGGCAGCTTAGCCTGGGATTTGGTTGATGATCCGTCTTCGATTTGGGCCATGGCTCAATGTAATCTTTGAATCCTTTCATTTTTCTCGCTATACTCTCATCGCTCTGCAATTTCCCGTGAAATCTGACCACTTTTTCCTTTTCGTTTGAAGTTTGAACCCAGTCCTGCAGTGAGTGCAGTCCAGCGACTTTAGCCTGTGATTTCTTCCCGTGAGCACTTCGAGTGAAATTGGTAAGCTCCAGAGTCCATGAATATTGTTTATTTATTGTTATTCCATCGTTTTGGATCTGTTGTTGACTGAGGTCTTTATATTGGCTTTGGAAGACGATCAATTATTTTATTACTTAAGCATCTTTCCCGTAGGTGATGTCTGGGTAATGGTACAATTGTGACCATTTTCTGGGCTACAAAATCTTTTTATAATGAATTCAGTGGTAGATATAGTTCAGTAAGTATATCTGGTAGACAAATGAGTTTGGTTAATTTGTCTGGTCCATGCATCTAGTGCAGTGGTAGATATAGTTCAATAAGTATTGATTAGCTGTGTAGTTATGCATGTTGAGATTATGTTATGATACCTTGATGATTCTTCCCTTTTGGCTATATAGCAATTAGCGGTATGTCTGAATGGAACTAATTATGCCAAACAATGCAAGTGGAAATTTTCTCAAAATAATGACATTCTAGAACTTCGAATTGTTTGATTGACTTGTCAGATTCAATGTCAATCATGGAGTTCATATTAATCAATAACAGCTTGCGAGATGCAGTTGGTTGCATCCTTGCAGGGGCAAGCCTTGTTAGTAAATTAATTTGCGTAACCTGCGCTTGTTGGTAGAGAAAGATTTGGTAACAAAATACAAAATTTGGTTTAATTTGCTAGGTGAAGGGATTGAATTCATTATAAAAAAATTTGGGGACACGACTACAAAATCTCTACGTGTTTTAATACAATATGTCTTTCCCAACTCTTAACATTTATCTTCTGGTGATTGAATGTGCAGATGATTGCTTTGACAATGGAGAACATAACTCTGATTCTGAAGTTGCAAATGAACAATAGTCCATCTATGGTTATGCGCAATGATGATAGAGGAAATGGTGAAGACTTCATGCTCTCAAAGCACGATTTGGCTACTGGTACAACAGAAAGTAGGGAGGAAGCTCATGAGTTTCAGACTGTCAGTATTTTAGTTTGCTGCAAATTAATGCAGCTGCATTGTTCAAATTGGATAGTCTATTGTTTATTTTTATTTGCTGCAGTTTGCTGGGAATGTGTATTATTGCAGACTTGCTTTGACAATTTTAGAGTTTTGAGTGTTTGATGGTTTAATGGTTTAGTGGTGAAGATGTTTCATCTTTCATGCTTTGACAGTTTAGGAGTTTGCAGGAAATTGCTTATTTCAGTTTGTAGTTGTATTGCTGGAAATTGCTTGAGTGTTGAGTTTTTGACAGTTTGAGAGTTTTGAGTGTTTGATGGTTTAATGCTTTCATCAGTTTCATCTTTCATGCTTTGACAGTTTGGGAGTTTGCAGGAAATTGCTTATTTGCTATGTTGATGTTGATTGTTGAATATGTAGATTGTAGATAATGTTGAGTTTGAATGAGTGAATAGATTGTGCAATATTGAATCATTTGATTGTACGTATGGAAATCAGGAAAACTGGAAACTAGAAACTGCTGAAAAGCAGTGTTTCTATATGGAAAAACCGAGGAACCAATTTTGAAACCGATCTGAGATTGGAACTTAAAAACCGAGAAACCGAGCTGGGAATCGAACTGATAATGGAACTGAGAAACCGACCCGAGAATGGTCGGTTCGGTTCTATATCGGTTCTTGATAAAAAAAACAGTGAACCCAAACCGATAACCACTTGTCGGTTCAGGATCCGGGTTCAATAATTGAAACTGCAGAACCGACCCGAGGCCAGCCCTAGTAGAAACTTCAGGGTGCAATTGAGCTCGAATAATCAGACCGAGAGAGAGAACCCATTTTCTTGGCCCAAAAAACAAAGGACGGTCAACTTATACGTCTCCACTGGGGATCGAACCCAGAATCTTTGGTTTCGTAGACCAGCGCCTTATCCATTGGGCCATGGAGTCGCCTTTGCTGTAAGACATAACTTCAGAAATTCTGTCCCAACTCTCGACAGTCCTTTCGTCCGACTAGCTTTTGGTGTAAGCGTATAAAGTTTTTCTTGAGGAGTGACACTCCTATTTTATAATTTACATTCAAGTTTTATTTTTGGGTTATTATCACAAATGGTACCTGAACTATACCTCAATCTTATCGATGGTACCTGAACTTCAATTTGATCACAACCAATACCCGAACTTTTCGATTTCATTTTAAATGGTACCTAGAGCCACCTCTGATCATTATTCCGACTAAAAACTGCATGGGAGGCAATCATAGTGATGATTTTTGATGATTTCAAGGGTTGCAATCATATATAGTGATGATTTTTTGGTAATAGACTTGCCTTGAACTTGTTTTGTTTTTTTTTTTTTAGATTTGGTTTTTTTGGCCGGAATAGTGACCGAAGGTGGCCTTAGGTACTATTTAAAATGAAATCAAAAAGTTCGGGTACTGGTTGTGATCAAAATTGAAGTTCAGGTACCATCGATAAAATAGAAGATAAGTTCAGGTACCATTTGTGATAATAACCCTTTATTTTAGTATTTAAAGTTTTTTCTTTTGTAGTATGGATTGTAAAATAGAGAGTATGAATTTCACTCGCATCTTTCTTTCATTGTTATTATTCTATCTATTGGAGGTTACATCAAAATATGGATTATCCAAAATAGTATTTTTAATAAATAAAAAAAAGGAAAAAATACATATAAAAAATTTAAAGAAATAGGTGACAATTGAAATGTTTTTACCAATCACACGTATATCAAGCATGTACGAGGGTAACGATGCTAGTTTCCTATAAAGCATTAAGTACTTTTTTAGCAAGCACTCAACAAGTTCTTCTAATTGGCCCAAAACATATTCTTTTTTAACTATTTTTGAATACTCAAATTACCCAACTGCAATTCCAAAGTTAATTAAGAGAAATAATAAGTAAAAAAGATGTTATTAAACATAGAAATAAGATTCTGAAAATAGAATTTCTCGTTTGTCAAGCAACTTTCATATATAGTGGAAACTGGAAAGTATCTTTGATTGTTCTAGAAGAAATATCAACCTCATTAGCTCGACAACAAATCTGCTACATTAATCTGCTCCAATCCAAATGGAAAGGAATATAATGAACTATTAATTAACTAGCTAGTTAGGAATAATCCTCATTCCTAGATTGGAGTTGGATAGCGAGGAATTGAGAATAAAATTCAGATACAAACTAATTAATGATCATAATTAATCTAAACAGAAAAGTACGTACGAAAGCAAAGAAGCTGATGCGTGGCACAAATTTCTTGAAAGAAGGCCTTTAATTTCTTTAATTTTTTGTTTGATTGATAGTATCAAAAATTCAGGTTTTGATTCTCAAACGTTTAACAAATCAGTACTCGTCATGGAATGAATGCATGTATAAATCCACTTTGCCTCAAACAATTAATGAACCCCAGAGCCTAATTGAGGAAGATAAAATCACCGATTGGTAAAAATTAATTATAAGTTGACATATATATCTCCATGGCCAGTTCAGACAACTAGCTTCAACCTCTTTGATCGATTCATTGTCACTAAATCCCAAATTTGGGAGTTATGCTACGATCATTGCTAGAGTGGAATTATCACTATTAATTAAGGATCATCGATCAAATTGTGGTATACAGTACTGTTTTAATGCATTAATATTTGTCCAAAAAACAAATTGTGCATTAAAATTCAAGTTCAAAGGGGTTGAACGTACTGTTTTAGTTTGTCAGACTTCAATGAAGTTTTGGCACCCAACAATATTTTTCCAAGAAAACAAAGCAAATCTACTTTTAGCTAGAGCTAGATTGCTTTAGTGCTTGTCCTTGTAACATGGGGAATGTTCAAAGTTTTTGTCCTTCTCTTAGGCCTCCTTCAAGACCCGTTAACCATCCTCATTACACGAGTGGAGGAGGATATGATATCGATCGGTCGACATGTCGACACAAATATGGAGTCATGATCAAGTTCTAAGAGCAGGAGTGCAAAAGCAAAGACCCTTCATCAACTCTGACAAGGCAGCGCAACATTATGGTGGGGTACGTAGTCGTTACTGAAATTTACAGTACTGCTACAAAGAAACTTGGGATCAATCTGATTTGCGTTATTAAATTTTATAAAAGCAAACAGATAATAATCACCGGATAAATGAATAAATGACAGACTTAGTTGGTTTTTTTTCTTTTTCGTTTTTTGTTTTTTTTGTTTTTGTTTTTAAACCTTTGTACGTTAAGCTCTTCCACTGCTTCATAAAGCCGTTTACATAGGAAGTAGTGTAATTAAACTAGTAAATTTTGGTACCACTTGTATTCTATCTTTTGTGATAGCTGATGTAGTACAAAGTCCAGTCTTTCATAACATTTCATTAATTATAGTATATATATGTATGAATTTTCTACTTCATCTACGCACTCTTAGTAAATTGTATGTGTTTTCTAGTCTAGTGAAAGACGATCTCATTTTCCATTTGATTGACATATATAGCCGCTGTGGGAGTGGTCAAATTCTGCTGGACTAAGAAATGTACTAACTTAGGCATCAGAAGATTTTCTGCAGGTAACCCCCCTCCTTCTAGAGCCGACGGTCAAACTTCAAGTCAACGCTCAAAAGAAGCTTCTCGATCTTTCCCGGTCAGCTTCCGCTCCAGTCCGCATTCATTGGTGAGTCAAACTCTTCTACGGAATTTTTCGTCACCAACAAGTGGCGCCGTCTGTGGGAAGCACTTTTCCCTAAAAAGTGATGGCGGGAGCTGCACCATTAGAAATCTTATTTTTGTCACTAAGGACTGGGAGTGATGGAATTCCATATAAGCCCCGAAGTGATAAAAGTCTGGGTAACGTAGACTAGCGTTCTTTCCTTTAGTAATCATATTCTGATTTTTTCCTTTTATATTTGAAATATATTTGTGGTCAATGTTGTTGAAATGTATGTGTAAGGCTGGTGGCCAGAGTAAAAACCCAAGGCCGGTGGACAAGAAGAAGAAAATGTTGTTGATCAGATTCAAAGGGAAATGGGGGCAATTCCATGTCTCATGCTGAAAATGAATCTTCGCCTTGAGGAAAGAATCGAGGCGGCTAGGGCCCGAGGAAAGATTCGGGGTGGCCAGGGCTCGAGGAAATATTTGAGGCAAGATTCGAAACAGCCAGAGAATAGAAATTTCCTCTTAGGACGAGTGTCCAAAGAGAAAATTTGGGGGTTTTGTGGGAGTGGTCAAATTCTGCTGGGCCCGCAATTAAGGCGATTAACTCCGTAGTTAGTATGACGTTAAATTTCAGTCATGAATGTGGCAATTATTACGACAATAACTACGCACAATGATTATGATTATAAGTGCGCAATGAATGACTATTATAAATACGCAATGAATGACGGTCGTAAGTACGCAATGATTAACTGTTATTAGTGCAACAATAATTGTCATTATAAGTGTGTAAATAAATGCAGCCATAAAAGCAGAAATAATGGCTGCTTGTTCCCCAAGTAAGTCATCGCCTATATAAAGGAGGCTCGATGTCCAGGTAATCCATCTGATTCCAGTTCTCTATACTCCACTACTGAGAAACGTACCGACTTAGGCATCGGAGGGTTTTCTGCATATACCCCCCCTCTCTTCGAGCCAACGGCCAAACTTCGAGTCAACGCTCCAAGGAAGCTTCTCGATCAATCCTAATCAGCTTTCGCTCCAGTCCGCATTTATTGGTGAGTCAAACTCCTCTACGGAATTTTTCGTCACCAACAACCACCTTTAATGTGTTTCTAAGGGATTTTAAAGAACCCAATACATACAAAGATAGATAAGTGAATTAATAATTTTGTGTTTTTTTTTAAAAAGAGTTCATTAAAACAGTTAACGATGACAATCGTTCCGAATGACATCCTTTATAATTTTGGGAGCTGTGATAAACTCCAGAGCTAAGATAGAACAAACAAGAAGGTTTACCACACCAACCAGTTGTCCATGTACAATAAAACAATGCTCTGAAATACTAACAAAGTAACTAGCAAAAACTGAAGGTGTATTCTCAGCCTTCTCAAGATAATTACCAACAATAGCAATATTATCATAACAATGAAATTTGTAGATCACACCATCAGAATTTGCATTTTGGGCATGCAAAAATTCTACAAACCAACCATCTTTAAACTCGTCCCAGTCTTCAACATACTACTCGCCAATGCACCCAATTGTAGAAATCACAGTGTGATTAAGCTGCGATTCTAGAATGTAGAAAGGATGAATTTGCCCAAAATTAAGAACAACATACTCAAAAGAGTAAACGCTATAAAACTGAATGAAGTGTCTAGCATATATAGAACCTCCTGGGTACCAAATTCTTAGAGAAAATAAGCCCAAATTAGCTCCACCATGGGCCCAAAGGCAACCTAACCATACACCCCAACTTTCTGATCTGGACACCAACTTTCTGATCTGGACACCGAAAGATTGGGCACCCAGACGTTATTAACCGTCGTCTGCATCCACATCGCCGCCGTCAAACGTTTCGCCTCCATTAGAAGTATCACCTGCAACTACTTGCGCACGATCCACCAACACCCTTCGTCTTCCAGATCAGATCCACACCGGCTTTCCCACGAAAACATAGAGCCTTGGCTTGTGATAAATCATAGCAAGTCCACCGCCCACGCTCGACACCAGAAGCCAACCCCAGAGATCAACGCTGGCATGACCTTTGGTCCCGGTGTCTAAGCACCGCTGCTTGCCTTGACGACATTGCTAAAACACTGATAGGGAGAAAACCCTAGCAGAGTGTTTTCTGTGAAAGGCGATCTTTGGACATGTTAGTGAATTAATAATTAAATGCAAAGAGACAAGGCGGAATTCATTATATAAGTAACCCAAAAAGAAAACAGACTTTGGTTGAATAGTATTGGATATTAATTAATTGTATGTTCCTCACTGCAATGCTGATGAACAACTATTAAATGTGTGTCAAATGTTTTAGTAAAATTAACTATATCTTATAATTTTCCACTCTCCTAATGTCTAAAATACAAACAACAAAAATCATCGATCTCAGGACGGTCTCTAGATGCTTATTGTAATCAGGGATTTAGGCTCTATGTCTCCCCTTATATTCATCATTTTCATTAATCAAGACTTGAGGGCAGCTACACCACCCTTTATTTAAAATAAAATAAAAATACAAACAACAAAAACCATCCTCAGCGATCCTCATTAATTATCAAAACTTGTCAATTAATCAATTACTAACAGTTTGCATAAAAGTATGGATGAGGGATTGAATATTCAATAATCTAGTTTAAGTAGAACAAATGGCAGAGTTAATTGAAGAGCAGTGCAAGTTTGGGCTCCGACCTCGATTGATTATTGTTGTTATATCCTTTAGAGAATGGAATGGCGAGATAATTCAAACTCAGCGTTTTTCCCTAACTTATGGGCTTTTATGGGCATCTGAGATCACATGAGACCTTAAATCAACATTTTAATATTTCAGACTTTTATTTAGCTTGGTTATTTCTTCTATTTTTTACCCATGGGCTTGATTAAGCCTTTTGTTAGCACTGGATTTTTAAGTTGTACTTATGCCTCCTCTTACGACTGCTAAAAACCTATCTTTATATTATGAATTGGGAAAAAAAAATACAAACAGTACCCGACCTTTGACCAATTAGTAACTTTAGTACCTGACAAAAAAAAAAATCACTTTGGTGCCTGAAGTTCGGACTCCAACCCAATATTAGTACCTAAAACACTGTTGGCCGTTACGGCGTTAGCCATGTGGCAAACTTTGAGGGGTATTCTCGTCCCTTCACTCAATCTCTTCTTCTTCCTCTCGCTTTCTTCGTCTTCTTCTTCCTCCCAATTGTTGAATATCAAAACGCATAATACAAGGGCACCCACTCATGTTTTTCCTTCATTATCTTTTTCTAATTCATGACCAAACTCAACTAATATCACATTTCTAGTAACGCACTTAATCCAAGATTATAACAACAACCCAATTTCCATATTTTTCGGTTCTCAGTATAGCAGCTAATCAACATATCAATCTCATTTTCCAGCATAATCAATCAAAATACAATAGAGCCAACAATAATCATATATCCACAAACCCATTCCACTTTTGCACCGAGAAGAACAGTCGCAATACACATGGAGTGTGAGAATCGAAATTTACCTTCACTGTGTTAATCATGGGTATTGCTACTGTGTCTAGTTTCGAGCACTATCACTGAACATGAAGCTTTCTAACTTCGAAGCCAACACCTTGCAACCATCCAATCACGCTCGGATTTGCACTCAACTACACAGATTCTTAAAATGAACATCACCAAGCAGTTCTTCCTCCATAATGCCAATCAACGTCAGAAACAAACCAGAAACTCGGCCGACAATACCCCAAACAACAACTTTATCAAAACTCGATGACAAATCGAAACCAAGGACACCAACACAGAGTATCAAAAGAAGATTGAGTTTTATACCTCACACACTGTCAATGGTGAAGCGACGAAGCCAGAAAAGCTACCGGCGATGGTACTTGTGTCAGACCCCGAAACCAACCAAAACCCAGTTAATCAAAACTTGATCGAATTCAAAAACCAGTGATACCCATCATGTAGAGCGTGAAGAGGGAAGAGGAGAGTGATTTCTATACCTCATGCATCCCAATCAGTCACCGGAATTCGTCAAAGAACAACCGGAATTCGTCGAAAACGCAAAGCTTTTCGACTTCAATTCCTTTTCCTGAGTTGCCGGCTGAACGATCTGACCCCAGAAAGACGTCGGCGATGAGGAGAGGAAGCTATTTGTTCAAAATAGCAAGAAAAGTCTTCTTCTTCCTTCTCTTCCACCACAAATTCGTCATATGTTTCTGGCAAAGGACTGCGAATTGCAATGGGAGATTGAGCATTAAGAGTTGAAAAGAGGGACGATGAAATTGGGGAATGAAGGTGAAGCAATGGGTAGTACCTGGCTCTACCACAGACCCAAACTCGTCCAATGTCAGACCCGAACTCCTTCTATGGCCGCCAAGTACGAACCTCTTTCTTTCTCTCTCAGCCTTGTTTCGGGTGAAGTTTGAGCGAGGGTTATGGCGACGGCGACGGAGAATGATGGATTGTGCGGTGAGATTTGATTGGCATGGATTGGAAATCTGAGCTTGAGGAAGAAGAAGAGATTGAGATAAACAAGGAGAGTTGGGAGGAAGCAGAAGACGAAGAAAGTGAGAGGAAGAAGAAGAGATTGAGTGAAGGGACGAGAATACCCCTCAAAGTTTGTCACATGGCTAACGCCGTAACGGCCAACAGTGTTTTAGGTACTAATATTGGGTTAGGGTCCAAACTTCAAGTATCAAAGTGATATATTTTTTTTGTCAGATACTAAAGTTACTAATGGGCCAAAAGTCGGGTACTGTTTGCATTTTTTTCCCTTATGAATTAGAGAAAAGTTCACCATCAGTGCCCACACTTTGGTGTCAAGGCCAATTTGATAACCAAACTCTCAACTATATAAATATGATACGTAAAGTCTTATTTTGATATCGACGTGATACCTCCGTCCAATTTCCATGACGACTCTGTCAAATTGATGACGTTGCAAGCACGTGGGGTAAAAAAGTAATCAAAAGACAAAAATAACCTTATTTCAATTTCTTTTATTCTATCTTTTTTTT
>LYNE01001448.1:4920-17190 GCA_001662545.1 Rosa x damascena | reverse complement strand
TTTCACTTACTTTTGGATCATTATTGGCGGAAAATTGCCATGGAAAGTATTGAAGTTCTCTTTCAGACCCATTTCCTGTTATAACACCAAAACCAAAATCAGTTCCACATTTCCCAAACAATTTTTTTTATAGATAAAAAGAAAAACTAATAGATCAGATTTGATTCTTCATAAACAATGACAAAACAATACCTCCCGCTCCTGTATAGCATTAGAGATTGCCCCAGATCCTTTCCAAGAATACTGATTCTTTGCCTTTCGTTCAAGAACTTATAAATCAAATCACCTAATTACAAACCCTCAATTTGGGGCCCCAAATCAAAAATCCCCAAATTCCCTAACAAAAAACTGACCCCAACGCTCTAGAAGACATTAACGATATCGTAGATCCGCCGCCTCTCCATACCTGCAAATTTGGGGGAACATCAGATCCCAATATCGAACGCATACGGAAATGTCAGAGATTACAGAAATATAATAGCGTAATCTTGAATCGGCGTCGTCTAGGCCGACGGAGGTCACGCCTTGATGATCGTATAGGCAAATGAAACTGAAACTCAAGATTGGAGGTCAAAACAACAGATCAGACAAATTAAAGATAGATAGATAGAGAGAGAGAGAGAGAGAGAGAGAGAGAGAGAGAGAGAGAGAGAGAGAGAACGAGGAGAATATGAGTGGTTGCTGGAACAAGGAAAGACGAAGCGATAAGGTTTTAGTTTCAAACCTCAAAATGAGTTGGGTAATTCAGACTTTTCAAGCTGGGTCACATAATATATTCTTGTTTAAGAGCAAACTTGGCACTGATGTTGGTGTTAAAAGCCAATAGCCACTGATGTACAGTGGAATAACAAAATAAGTCACCGAAGTTTTATAACAGTGTGTTACTGTTTCAAAATGCCACTGATAAGTTTTGGTGGCTACTAGTTAGTCCCTATTGGGGAAATTTCTAGTAGTGTTTTGCTTATGATTTAACAAATTATGTTACATCATTCTGTCGTTATAATCCAAATGGAAAGGAATATAATGAGCTATTAATTAATTAGTTAGGTCTGATGGTCATTCCTTAAAAATTGAAAGGAACCTGCTGATATGTTTAGATTGGAAGTGGATGGAGACCAACTCGAGTGTGATTAAATCAATAAAATACCACCTTTTCTTGATTGTTTATTGTTAATTGAGAATAAAATCCATATACTAATGAAGTAATTAATGATTTTTATTTATACTGAAAACAAAAGCGAAGAATCAAGATTAGGTTTTGACAACAATCACATGTGGTCGAGTTGATAAGAGCTTCCAAATGTGGAAGCCTCACATCCGTGTTCAAGTCTCGCCGACAGTTTAAATCTCAATCTATTATTGGTGTCTCGAGGGGAAATAACATAACTCCCTGACACGGACTGGTCTCTGAATCCAATATGTTTTTGAAGATACTGTGTGTTCGATCTCGATTAAAAAAAAAGAAGAAAAAAGTTGTTTAGATTCACAAACTAATCATGGAATACGTGCATGTACAGTTATACTCTGCTTCAGACAACTTATGTTGCCACACCCCGATCGCTGGCAGAAATATATTGCCCTAGAGCCTCAATTAGCGAAAAATTAACTATAATAAGTTAACATGATCTCCGCCAGTTCAAACAACTGACTAACGACGTCCGTTTTTGATCGATTCATTGTCTATGAATCACTAAATATCGAGACACCATTCACACATGATTCATTGCTCCGTCGGGTTCAATTATGATTATTAATGGCGGTACTAATTTATAACAGTAAACCAACTAAACACATCAAATTGTGAATGGTGTATAAGACTAAACCAATATACGTGTTCTAATCCTAACCCTAGATTGATCACCGGCCCGGCCTGTTCCTTTAATATATACAACAATCTAGAAGAAAAAGTGATCCAGGAATCAAATCCCATATACTTGTAATACGTTCTTAATTATGCTAGATGTATGCAGAAGAATATATAAAGCATGACAATTAATGAAAAAAATATCTTTAATATATTGCATTAACAGTGTTGTGGAGAGTATTGGAGCAGAATGTGCAATAATATTCAAGTGAGCGTACTGCTTAAGCTTCCGAGACTGCTTCTATATAATGGAGATTTGGCCGCCAACAATATTTGTCAAAAAACTTAGCAGATCTACTACTACGCAGAGCTAGATTGCCTCCTACATATATTTTCTCCAATTCCTAGTAACATGGGGAATGCTCAAGTTTCTGTTCCTCCTCCTACACGGCCTCCTCCAAGAACTGGTCCTAATTACACTCGTGGGGGGCATGATACCGATCGACATGCATATGCCAACATGAACAAGGATAATCGTGACCAAATTCCAGGAGTAGGAGTGCAGAAGCAAAGGCCCGTCATCACCTCTGATGAGGCTGCGCGACGCTACGGTGGGGTAGTCATTACTGAAATATACGGTACTGCTACGAATAAAACTGCGATCAATCGTAATTGGCGTTATTAAAAGCATGCAGGTGATGATCACGATATATGAATGAATGACAGTGCCTAGTCCTTTTGTACGGTAAGCTCTTCCGTGGCTTTATAAAGCTGTTTACAAAGGAAGTTGTTTAATTAATGTCATATATATATATGTGTGTGTGTGTTGAAGCAAAGTTGAAGACTAGCTTAGCTTCTAGTCTTTGATTATATATAAATCTGCGTGTGTTTTACTTGATCCGCTCTTAGTTAATTGGTATTGTTTGGCTCCAAAACCAGCTGGTGTGCAAACAGTCTCTTTTGAGCGAGTGGTTGCGCAGGCGTGCCAGCACCGCGGGGTGCAGTCGTTGGGGGAGTCCCGTGACCTGACTTCTTCTTCAAGCGCTGTGGACGAGGAGAGCACCAACCTCGTCACAGGGTTCTTTTCTTGCCTTTCGGAAAAGGACTTCCTGCCTTACGCGGGTAAGGGCTTTGGCTGTGGTCTCTTTATGTTCACCGAATCGATACTCAATTTGAAGGCTGAGCAGAGCAATCACTGGGAAGTTTGAGAGGAACACTGGTTCGCTAAAGCGTGACTTTAGCTTCGCTGGGTTGCGAGGGCGTTACCCTTGCTTCGCTGGAAGTAACAGTAGCGGTTGTGCTCGCAATCGGCTCCTGGGGAGACTGGGACTGGAAGTACGGTCGCCGGGTTGAACTGGTGAGGCTGACAGTCGGCTCGCGAGGAGACTAGGACTGGCTGGCGGTCACCGGATTTCAACTAGGTTGAGGGGAAGGCTTCGTAATCGCTGGGGTCGATTGCTCGGTAGAGATCAAAGGTTGCAAGAGAGGGGTCCTTTTCTGTATCGCGCTTAGCCTCTATATATAGGCTGCTGCAGATTCACTTCCCAAATAGGAATGAAATACTATATTTTAGGCCACAGTTATTGGCCTTGAATCAAATCAAAACTCTTAATAGCTTTGATATCTATCGTAGATAATAATTAATAATTATCCGCCTCTGTCGCCGCTAGAATATAGGCAAGGGTTAATTGCCTCTTAGAGTCCCAGACATAATCTTCCTCTTGGATGCGGTAGAATATGCACATATATATAATTCATGCAAATATATCTTTGCGAGGAATCCTCGCGGCATGCAAATCAGAAAGGATAATATCACACACCTTGTTTATTCATAATCAACAGTGATTATAACCTTGCCAATGTTGTACGTCCAGCCATCCATGCAATATATATAGTTATATATACATATATATATATATAACTAGATTCCTTGAGGATTGCTATCAAGCATGATTAATTGCATGGCTCCCCTTTTTCCACGTCCACTTTAATTGCATGACTGCATGGGAAAACTTGGCTCCTTGCATGCATCTTATTGGTTGCAAATAGTTGATGGCCCACCATGCTATCTCTTCCCTGATTGTTTCACCATGCATGAACCACCTTATATATATATATATATATATATATATATATATATACTTCCTTAATCGATCAACCCAATCTGCTCGCTTGCACAGTACTTGGCAATCAAGCAAACAAATCACCATTAATTATCAGATATCTTGATAATTAATAATAAATCAAAGAATATTCAGATTTGCTCCAAGATTGCTTGGCCTCCAAGCAGGCTTTATTTAGCTTCTAAACAATATATTCCGAGCTTGTCGGAAATAAATAGTTTGGGCCACCGATATTGGCCCGGTCTTCTTCAAGTCCCCCATGTCGGGAAAAACATTTATTTTGGGCTCAAACAGGTATATGTTTTCAAGTCTAGTGGATGCATGTCCAACTATCACTATTCATTTCGATTCACATGGCCGCCTTGAATGCGTTTCTAAGGGGTTTCAAAGAACCCTATACATACAAAATTAAATTAGTTCAAATAATTATTCAACGCAAAATCATGCAAGCTGGAACTCTTTAAGTAACCCATGCCAAAAGAAAACAGGCTTTGGTTGAATAGTACTGGATTAATTAATCGTATGTTCATCTCTGCAATCCTGATGAACAGCTGTGCGTCAAATGGTTTAGTAAAATTAACTTGATCTTAGCACTTTCCATTTTCTTCACCTATTTTTGGATCTTAATCGATGTGTAAAAATGAACTTGAAAAAGGATTTTGCAAAATATTTAATTGAAAACATCCATTCAAGAAAAAACGAACAACAACATCACCAACAATGGATCCTTAGCTTTAGATCAAATTACAGTGATTGAAATTTAGTTTTTCAATCAATCGCTTAAATTTGACCTAAAGTTACGGATCAATTGTTAATATGTTGGTCTTTCTGGAATGGACGCTTTCAATGACATATATTGCATACTCCTTTCTTAGTTTACCCTTTCAGATTGGTTTAATAGTGAATGTAAGTTTTAGAAGTAGAAAAATTCTTACATATGGCAGCCGCACCACGTGGCCGTACGGCTACCCAATCAGAACCGTCCAAAAATTTCTTTCATTCCGAAATTGCCCCTGCTTTTTAAAGTGAAATATCCAAAATACCTCCTTGCTAATTAAGGGTCTGATTGGCAGCCCGTACCACATGTTCCTTGCGTCTGCTGTACGCAAGACTTTCTCTTTAGAAGTATATATGGTATTTTTGAAAGCAACAAAGTGAAAAAAAAAAAAACATATTTTGATGGACAACAAATTTTTCATATTGTTTGTCCTTTGAAGGGGTATATCTATATATAGTGAGATAAGATATTTACAATAGCAAAGTAAATCTCTAATTGATCTATGATATACGGAACCTCTAATACAAAAAGTCCTACTTAATCAGGAAACATAGTCCTAGTCAAATACAAGATGTTCATAACGAAAACTGAGTTTTTTAATTATTTTTTTTGGTCTGAAAGAAAACTGAGGTTTGTTCAAGTAAATCCAGAATATGTGTCTAGCCCAAAATCTAGGTTACTTGACCTAGTTATAATAGGGTTAGGAATTAGAGATATTCTCAGAGATATTCATAGATATCCGATTAACTTTCCTTGTACAACTCTGATTCTATGTCTTGTAGTCCTCTATATAAAGAGGTCCCTATTATCAATGAAAGTCAATTCTCTACCACTTTTGGGTTTTCCTTAAACACGTTATCAGCACGAAGCCCTAACCCTGAAACAAATAGCCAAACCCAGATTCAAGAAGCTAAAACCCCAAATTAGAATACAAAACCTTGAAGCCTTTTTTGCCTCCACCTTACACCTAAAAGCCCTTGACCCCAGGAATCCAGATTCGGCGGCAGAACCACCAGAACCGGCCAGAAACATATCGTACCGGCCACCAGAAGCTCCAAACCACCCGCAACAAATTCTCCACTAGTTCACCATGTTTTGGACGTCCGACATCTACTAAATTTTTCTAACAGAAGCCCTTTGATACCAAAATCAAGGAACCGGAAGAAAAATTCTAAAAACCTACCTAAAACTTGCTGAACCGGCCGCCACAACTTCCTGAAGGAAAACCGGCAGAAAAGAAAAGAGAAAAAAAAAAAAAGGGGAAGGAGAAGGCAGCTTAAGGCCCAGCGGCCCACGTGCGTCCACGGCCTAGAAGCAGAAGAGAAGCCCAGGCGCAGAAGCAGAAGATAAGCCCACCAAGCCCAGAAGCTCATCCACTTCAGCGTCCAGTCAGCGACGCCGCGTTAGCGACCAACTGCCATGTTAGCACCGCCGGGGCCAGGTCACCGCCGGCCACTATTCCGGCCACCGGCAACTTTCCGGCTACCTATTTCGAGCTAATTTTTTTCTAAAAGTTCCCCATTTGTTTAGAGTTTTTTTAATTCAATTTCTCTTCTTTTCTCGGGGACTTGCAAACTCCTTTCTTCTACCCCCTTTTCTTCATCATAGGGGTGACCTAATTAAGCCGAACTGTGGGGGTTCGTGCTCAATCCAAGCTTGGAGCTTGTTAAGATCTCCAAACTTAGAGTTTGTAGAGAATTTATGATCGACCACTTACGTTATTGTTTCAATCTAATCCAATACGTCTTGGAATTGAATTTCTTGGAAGCGATTACGCTCAGAAATTTTATATGTTTTTGTGGTAGCTTTTTCCGCTCCGAAACTAACCCTTTTTTCTTGTTCTCTTTCAAGATAAGTAACCTGAACAAATTGGACTTTTCTCCATTGGGAACAACTGGCTCTGGATATCACAGGTGGGTTTGTGATGTCCGCCAGCATCTCAAGGCCGATGGAATCTTGGATAATTCTCGAGCCTAGCCAGGACGTGCTAACTGTTGAGCAAGCTCAAGCTTTGGAAGCAAATAGAGCAGCCTTAGAGGCAAATATGGCGAAAGCCATCATCCTAATGACTCGTCATATGGATGATTCGCTCCAGTACAAGTGTATGAAGAAGACCCCAGAAGGCTGTGGGTCTCACTTGAAGATAGATTTGGCAATGTCTGTGACTCCCTGCTTCCTGACCTAGAAGTGAGAAGGCATAGTCTCCGCTTCTGTGATTTCAAGTCAGTTCTTGACTACAACTCGGAATCACTTCGCATTAAATCCTTAATGGAATTCTGTGGTAAAGAGATCACAAATGCGATGTTGATTGAGAAGACTCTCTCTACCTTCGCCGTCTCTGCATTGATAGTTGCTAAGAACTATCGAATCGATGTTACTGCAGGACGAATCACAAGGTTTCATGAGCTCATTGGAGCTATGAATGTCGCTGAAAAGCATGATAACATCCGTGGAAATAGAGCATATTTCGGAATCCAATTATCGTCGCGCCCCTAAGAGATGACGCCAAGAGCGAAACCCTAATCTTAGGGATACTTCTAGATGTTATGGTCCATATAATCGCTCTACTTGGGAAGGTAATCGCCAAAATAGGATAACACGGAACCAAAGAGGTCAACGTGGAAAGAGAGAGGGAGGCAATGCCTCTGGCCATGTTGGTGGCGCCACCAACACTAAGAGCCATCTAAATGACGCTTTCAAAGCACCTCAATCAGCTCAGATGATATAGAGTGAAGGGTTGAAGACTACAAATTTGGCTGGGATCAATAGATCTCCAATTTTGTTTAAGTCTTTATTATTTCAAGAGATGTAATAAGCAATTACCATATACTTTGTAGTAAATGCCATTGGTTTAGTTTTTCTTCACATAGGCTCATCCAAAATAAGTATGATGTCTAGGAAGGTTTTGAGATAAGTGGTACTTAAGTGACCTTTGCTCCATCTACTCACCTGGTCACATTTATTTTGGAGTTACCGAAAGAAGTTAGACGACTACCATTGTTTTGCATTAGCCAGCATTTTGGATTAGATTTTCTTTGGTCAAAGAGACAATAATGTAACTCCTTTGGCTTATGAATAAAATTTCGAGTTCTTTTCATTATGACTCCATTTTAATTCTGAGCATATTACTTTGTGACTAAGATGGCTGGGCCATTAGTATTAATTCAAGGACATGAAATAGCCCAAGTTCCCCTTGCCAAATGGCACCTTGATCACTGTCACTGTCTATGCTCCTAGGGCAAGTCGCACATATGAATAGCCAACGGATTTCATGCGAAAACGCATGTAGAAATGGAAATGAGTTCCTTTGCAATTCCTCTAATGATTGCGAACAAAGGCGCATCTTAGAAAAGTTTATGTGTCTCTCTAGTGGACTCTATGTCACTATTGGAACTATTAAATCCAATAAAAGTTATGAGATAAGATCTCTTAGATTTAGACACATAATGGCTTTGTCACGACATGATAGGTTATCATAGTCATGATATGATGATCCGTCTACTAAAGACTTCACACGGACATTCATTCTTTCGAGCGAAATGAATCATGAATCAAAGGCTGATTCCTGGACTAAGTATGACTGTCGCCACTTCCTAGGGCACACGCCGCCGTCCACCACCAGCCTAGGGCTGACACAGTCCCTATCCATGACGCCATGGATGGAGCCCATCATAGTTATGGCGCCCCAGGTGATGCTGCAATCACCAACTTTGCTTCAAATAGCGTTTCAGATGCTCAGGCCCAACCATAATCCTCATTGGTTACTTCTAAGGCCTATCGCTCAATTTACAAAGCCTGTTCCTTAGAGAATTTAGGACTGAGACCGTCCTATGCGAAGGAAATGAACATACTTATTATGTTCTTACATAGAATCCGTGGGGATTATGTGGACTGATTCAACCAACATGCGGACGTTTAAATATCTCATGATGTTGGTTGATACGCAAACATGTTGGTCACGTGTTGTGCCATTGTCCATGTAAATGCTGCTTATATTACACTCCTAGCATATATCATATCACAATGGGCTCACTCCACGGATCATCCTATTTAGTCAATTGGACTTGACAATGCTAGAGAGTTTACATCGAAGACTTTCGATGGTTATTGCAATGGGATTGATGTTAGACATCATATTCTCATGAACACACCCAAATGGTCTCGCGGAAACGACTACGATGGTAGTCTGGACATTGGTAATGCACACCAATCTCCTTATATCCATTTGGGGTGATGCAATATCGCATGCAGCTATGCTAATTCGTCTACGATCCACCGCCACTCAATCTACCTCTGCGTTACAACTAGTGACTGGGTACAAGTATAGTACTTACACATATTTGAGTGCGCCATTTATGTGCCAATTGCGCCTCCACAACGCTCTATAATGGGTCCTTAAAGACGAATGGGCAACTACGTTGGATTTGAGATTCCAACTATCGTCTGCCACTTAATGCCCTTGCTAGGCGATCTCCTTACCGCTATTTGCGGATTTCACTTTGATGAGACAGTCTTCCTGTCGTTAGAGGGATATAATAACACAAATGTTCAGCAAGAACGACAGGAATTGTCTCGGCCTGTCCCCACTATGTCTCATCTCGATCCCTATTAAAGTGACGATATCACACATCTACTGCAAATGTGCCTGCAAGGAACGACGTCCCTACAAGAGGACGTAGCGCCACCCTACACGGAGGTATGTATGGCGCCAACGCCAAAGAAAGTGGCACTCTGGAGTTACAGGCCATGTCCCCAGCTAGGATGCGTGGGAGGCCCGTGGGTTCGAATGATACTTTGGCACATTCCAATCCTTTGATCATCAAGACTCAAAATCCGTCTTATGAGTATCTTCCAGATTATGGTTATCGTTGGGGGACGCCTCAACCTATTCCTGAGAATATAGAGCTCTTTGAAAATTACACTAGTGTACATGAGACGTAGGATATAAACTCTATCATAATTGATGATGTAGTTGCGCATTTCATTGTGCATGAGTTTGTTGAGTCCGATGATATCGAACCACGCTCCGTTGATGAATTAATGCCAACGTAGAGAAATTTGGCCTAAATGGAAATGTGCGATCCAGGTTAAGTTGGATTCTCTAACAAAGAGGAAGGTTTTTGAGCCAGTGATGCCAACACCTCCAACGTAAAACCTATTGACTAATGGGTCTTCATTAGAAAGCGTGATAAGAAAAAGAGATGGCAATCTCACCTTATGGAGCAAGGCTTCTTACAAAACGCCCTGGAATCGACTACGATGAGATATATTCTCTCGTAATGGATGTCATTGCACTCCACTATCCTGTCAGTTTAGTAGTTTCCGAATAACTGACCATGCAGCTTACGAATGTGGTCACTACGTATCTCTATGGGGATCTAGATACAGAATATACATGAAAGTTCATGGTGGACTTCATTTACCTAAGTCAAGTGGCTCTAGACCACGGAGCGCGTTTTACAAAGAGGTTGAAACACTCACTAAAGTTACTACTTGATTGGGAAGGGATATGCCCGCGCATTTCCATAACAAGTTTCGGATTCTATCGCGGTTCATGTTGGACATGATCTTCATTGGAAGCCCTTAAAGAGTTAAAGGAAACTGCTGAACACTTGAAATCCGAGTTTGAGATAAAGGATCTTAGGAGAACATGATTCTGTCTCATTTTGGAACTTGAGCATCGTGTTGATAGATGCTTAGGCATTTTGACAAGGTCAAACCTTCAAGCACCCCCATGATCGTCCGAAGTCTTGATCCTGAAAAGGATCATCTTCGTCTGAAGGATGATGACGAAGATGTGCTAGAAGCATAAGTGCCTTACTTTAGTACAATAGGCGCATTATTGTACTTAGCTTAATGCACAAGACCAGACATCTCATTTACAGTGAACTTATTAGCTAGATATAGCTCTGCGCCAACACGACGCCATTGGATTGGTGTAAAAGATATCTTTCGGTACTTGAGATGTACAATTGATATGGGCTTGTTCTATCCCTACAGAAAGATGATGGATTCGGACCCATCACACACCAGGAACGCCGTCAACACTGGCCTGCGTCCACTATCCTCATCCCAAAACGACGTGTTTTGGAAGGTTTTGCTGATGTTGGGTATCTCTCTGACCCACACAAAAGTCTTCCCAATTAATTGGTGAAGTGTTCACCATATGTAAGACCGCGATATCTTGGAAGTCTACAGAATAGACCATAGTCGCTATATCTTCGGACAATGCAGAGATTATTGCTCTTCACGAAATGGTTCATGAATGTATATGGATTGGATCCATAATTACGCTTGTTCGAACAATTGTGATTTGAAGTCTACCACAGATAGCCTACGAGCATTTAGGATAATGCTACTTTTTTTTAACAAATGAAGCAAGGGTACATCAAAAGCGATAACACCAAGGATAATCAGCAATAACAGACTCTCCTCAAGATCAAAGTGAACTAGGTTCAATTTGAGGACAGTGTGGCAGGCTTGCTCACCAAGTCATTACCTAAATTCCACTTTTGAGGAACATGTTGGTAGCATCATTTGCGGAAGTTATCCGAACTCCCATGATCTCATCATCAGGGGGAGATGCAGGCATCAGGGGGAGATGTCTACATGTATGGTCTCGAAACGTGAATGGTGTGTTGTCCTCTTTTTCCCCTTTGATCGAGGTTATTTTTGTCCCACTGAGTTTTTGTTACTTGGTAAGGTTTTTAATGAGGCAACGAGAGGAGCACCACATTTGGGCGACACAAGGGGGAGTGTTCAAGTAAATCCAGAATATGTGTCTGGCCCAAACTCTAGGTTACTTGACCTAGTTATACTAGGGTTAGGAATTAGAGATATTCTCGGAGATATTCATAGATATCCAATTAATTGTACGATTAACTTTCCTTGTACAACTTTGATTCTATGTCTTGTAATCCTCTATATAAAGAGGTCCCTATTATCAATGAAAGCAGTCAAGCACGACTCAATTCTCTCCCAATTTTGGGTTTTCCTTAAACAAGGTTTAGATTTTACTTTCTAAATTGAAATAGGGTTAGTGCTCTATAAAAACACTAATTTTTTTTTTTTTTTTGAAAAGATAAAAACACTAATTTTAGGAAAACTAATTAGTACTATTAATTCCTAATTAGACAACACTTCTTTGGTCTAATCGATCATTTACTTCATTTGATTAAAAAAAATTAAGAGTTGAGATTAAAATACTTAAATCACATTTATACCTTGGATATAAAATATGATGGGTTAGGTGAACCGGTAAACGTCTCTGCGGTCCCAAAGACATTGGCCAGGTCTGTATTACACATTGAATCGGTCAATATACATACAAAAGTACATCTTTGTACTTGCTTTACACTACTAAAAAGAATTGCAATTGCTTCGCTTTTTTACTTCGGCAACAGTTGCCGTCGCAATAGAGACCCTATTGCTATGGAAAATGTTCCGTCGCGATTAAGCCTTGTTATTTGCGACGGAAAATATTTGGCATAGTATGTTTGTAATCAATTGCGACAGATTTTTATCTTGCCGTCGTAAAATACATTTGTATGTTTACTTTACCAAAA
>LYNE01001447.1:47925-72843 GCA_001662545.1 Rosa x damascena | reverse complement strand
TGCAGCCCGATCGGCCTCTATCATAGATTTGATATAGTATTCACCTGCTTTGTACGACGACCTGACCATGGGACCAGATGCCACATACCGGAACCCCTGTTCCATTCAAAGTACATAGTTAATTCATCTGTTATACATTCTCATCAGATGATTGAGGTGATGAAATGATATCAAATCAATCTGTCTATTTGGTGTATATTCAATGATCTACTTTCCCAACAATGAAAATGATCACAGACACATTTGGTAAAGTAACAATTATAGAATGATATAATCGATCAGTTGTTCCCTGCACTTTATTTAAAGCCAAAGCTAATTAATTGAATCATAGCACAAGACACAAATCAGGCCCCAACCTTAAAGAAAGTGAGAATTTGTATATTCAAATTATGATAATATAAAATATAGAATGTAAATGTTATAGAATCACCACACAGAGGATACCTATGCCTAAGATCTGGTTTCCAGGTTTAGGAATTGGGAACAACCAGGACAATAAGGACCATTACGGTCATTGGTCTATAGTGTTGAACTGTGAGTATATAAACTATAATCAAATCCTCTAATCTTTATTTCAGCAACACATCGTAGTTGACATTTAGGGCTAAACCCTGAGTGATTTAAGAGTCTTGTAATATCTATTGAACCACTCTTTCTATAAATTAGTGGTCCATAACAAGATTCTGGGCCACTCAATGCATCTTTCCTTGTAAGAGTTAGTCATACTGCATTGCATTGCACATCCCTTTAACCAAAATGAGAGGTGAGAACCACTACTACAGCTAATAGGTTATGGCATCGGAGTGGTTTTAAATAGATACTAGTAAGTCAGAAGAGGAGAAATTTTCTATCAATGCTGACATTAAAGTAAAGAAGAACTTGAAAGGGCAAGTAATATGGTGCCATTGCTGTTTGCCTAGCCAACACATTCTTGAGCATGAAAAGTATGACATGCAAGAAATACTACCAGCCCCAAAAAAGTTTCCCCAAACTACAAGGAATTAAGAAAGAACTGGTAATGCATAGGGAGAACTAGTTCTAACAAGGATATATAATAACAAAAGATAGAAGCATACCATTTCCTCGCCTATCTCTCTATACTTATCAAAAGCCTCAGGAGTGACGTATTCAGACACAGGCATATGGCGCTTTGAGGGTCGCATATATTGACCAAAAGTCATCACATCAACACCCGCTGCTCTCACCTTCTCCATTGTCTTCACAACCTGATCAGGTGTTTCCCCACAACCTAACATCACTGAAGTCTTTGTCAGTGTCCCAGCAGGAGCGTACTCTTTGGCCATCATCAGAACATCTAAAGATTGTTTGAAATTCGCCCGATGATCCCTTACTGCACTCTGAAGCTCTTCAACGGTCTCAATATTGTGAGCAAGGACATCTAGTCCTGATGTTGCAACTTTCTTGACACAACCCGAATCCCCTCGAAAATCAGGAACTACAACACGCAAACACAGAACAAATATGAAAACTGAACCACATATTGAAAGCATAGACATAAACGAAACCTAACCACACAATTGCCAACCCGATCTATCAGCTACTCCCTAACAATTTGTGCATACAATGGAATAATAATAGATATCCATAATTTCATAACCAGCCTAATACAAACAATGCATACCATAATTCATAATCAAAACCACTTAGCCAAAGCATAGAAATTTCAAAAGTGAAAACATACTTAAAGCCTCGATTAGCATATTGGGTTTGAGCTTCTTCAACTTGATCACGGTCTCAGCAAAATGTCCACTCCCTTGATCAGGCATATCATCCCGGTCCACGCTAGTAATCACCACATAATCCAACCCCCACGACGCAATCGCCTCCGCCACATTCGCCGGCTCATTGGGGTCCGGCGGCGGTGGAGTCCTTGAAGTCTTCACATTACAAAACCTGCACACATTTCCAATCAACATTCCAACCACGAAAACCATAACCTCATCTCTCACACACATTTCGTCGAAAACCTCACCTGCACCCGCGGGTACACGTGTCGCCGAGAATCATGATCGTGGCGGTGGCGGTTCCGGTTTCGCCGCCGGACCAGCACTCGCCGAGGTTGGGACACTTGGCCTCCTCGCAGACCGTGTGGAGCTTCAATTCCCTGAGCTTCTTCTTAATCTGCGTGTACTTCTCACCGCCGGGAATCGACTCCTTCATCCATCTCGGCTTCGGCAGGGGCTTCTTCTTCGTCCCGACCTCCACGGAGTACGGACCTTCGCCTTCGACGAACTCCGTGAGAGTGGGAGACTCGGCGGCGAGGCGGGCCCGGAGGCCCGCCAGAGTTGGCGGGAATTGGGAGGAGGATGTGGTTGACGGCGTGGAGGAGGAGGAGAAGGATCGGGTCGTGGACTTTAGGGTTCGGGTTAGGGCTGAGAACCGGGTCTGCATCTCTCTCTCTCTCTCTCTCTTCGGGTTAAGGTGGTGAGAGAGATTGGTTCATGTGATGATGATGAGTCGATGGTGAGGAAGAAGATGAGGGAGGTTGGTCGTTTTGGTTGGTTGGCGCAGACAATTTTGGATCTTGGATCCAGCTCCTTCCGGATCTACGGCCCAGTTGTTGCTGGATAATGGGCCTGTGATCATTTCAATTCACAAAAAGCAGTAACGCAAGTTTGCAACAAATTTTGGGCCATGAACCAATTTGGACCGAAGAGAAATGAGACAATTTTCTTATATGAGTTAATGTATCGATACATAGGGAGAGACTCTATTCACTTATTCATGACTTTAAAATGAGGAGTCATTGAGGATTTTTGAATCAATGGTTTGATGAGTGATTCTAATTTTAGTTGAAATATTAATTCCACAACGGGAGCGTATTCCATGCACCGTCAGTGCATGAACACTGGCAGCGTGCTAGTCACGTGCTTGAGGTCAAAACTTAAAAATATTGCATGACAACCACGTGGCCCGAACATAACCACCCACCTGCACCTCTCCACCACCGAGACAACCAGCATCAGTGATAAACCTATCATTCCTTTGAGAGAGAACCACTGCACCAACCACTAAAGTCTCCTTTTGGTTCTTCGTCGGAATTCATTATCGTTCAAGAACCAGCACCCTTTAGTCACCACAAGCGAATTTTTCTTATTTTTATTCAATTTTTTTTAATCAATTACACATATGGTTCTTTAATTTCTTTGAAATATGATATTGCTGTTAACTTTGATTCGTGTATTGATTTGGTGAAATTCATCTTCAAAAGTTGAAACCCACAAAAATTTTGTTTAATTTGAAAGTTCACATTAACAAGTTTGGTCGCCGATCCGATAAAAGCAGGAAATTTGCTAGTTCTGCATCTCAATATCCACACCACCGACCTACTCGTGAAGCCTCTCCCCAGCCGCCTCCTGAAACTGCTCTGGAACCGGAGACTTGTCTTGAAATCCTGAGCAATCTTCCTCACAAGTCTTTGGAACGGCAGCTTGCAGATCAGAAGCTCCAAGCTCTTTTGGGATCTAAAATTGACTTGCAATTATTTCAGTATTAAAATAGTAGGGGCGTGATCTCACGCATGTTAGTGTTTTTACACTGACGGTGCATAGAATCCGTCATATATCATCTAACTGTTAATTTAAAAATCCTCATTTTTAAGTTTTCATTAGAGTCTCACTCTCGATACCTAAATATAAATAGATTTTATGTTGTGGTAAACTAATTTCAACAACATCATGCAATAGTGTACTAATGTATCATCAAATGGAGTTTTCTATTGTCAGTTAGTCTACATGTGTTGATGCATTAACAACAAACTAGGATCCCTAGAAAACGATATATTTAGTTGGTCGCATAATAGTGCTTTGAAATGTCAAATTCTGATTTGAGGTTTGCATATAATGTCAATTTCCACCCGACCTTTTACACCTTGATAGAAGAGTTGTGACAAGTTAAGTGGGTGTGACTGGGTGACCGTTGGGAGGACGAAGACCCATGAATAAATACATAACAATATAGTCACTAGCTCAACCGACCAATTAGAACTGGTAGCTAGGTTGGATTAGCACGAATATGGTCCCAAACATATCAAATTCAGGACCAATCAAGTAGTAGAATTTATAGGGCTGCATGGCCATTTGTTAGCTAGATAGTCGGACAAATAAGAAGAATGCTTGGAAATACCTCAAATGATGACTAATAATGACCTAGCGAAAGAGCGTATGAACATGAAGTTAGGATTAGAGTATGAACATGAGTTGGGATAAAATTAAATTTCGAGTTGTTGAGGTAGCTGATATAATAAGAAATATTAAAAGGTACATCCGTAGAAGGAGGAGTCTTATTAAAATGATTATAATTTTAAAAACCAAAGGTGTCGATTGGTGTTTGGAAGCACTGTAGAAGCCAACAAGAAGATCCATGTTTGAATTTGATTAATATATATATAAGTGGGAGTTATTGTGACACTTAAACAGTCTTATCAACCCCACCTCTCTTTCGTAGGTTATGTGACTGATGTCACAGTTCATTAAACAAATAATGGAACAAATCGGATTAAGGATATGATAAGGAAAAGCCTCCAATGCTGCATACATCAGGATGGCAGGACCATGCTGGAAAATGAATCCGAGGAGGAATGTCATTATATAGGAAATGAATTTAATTTGGTTCAATGAAATCACACGATAATTATGTCTCCTTTCTTAATCAGAGGTCAAATATTAGAATTATGTATTTGAAATCATGACAACAACGTAACAAAGAAATTAGACACAATTTAAAACAAAAATCATTGACATTGGAAAACATAACGAGCGAGTAAGTCGAGATAAATAACACTTTTGATTCTGATTCTGATTCACTAATCACGAAATACGGGATGCGTTGTGAGTATTTTAGATATTTTGTGCTGTAAAATGAGTTATTTTAAAGTGTAATTGTTCATGTTAAATCATATGATTAGTGGGTCGGACGTGTCACGTTACGCCTATTTTTTTTTATTAATTTTAAAAAATATATTTGATCATCCATGCATATGCATATATTTTTGTCATTCACAAATTATATTGATAGTTTGAAATTAGATCAATTTCGAATACAAAAGAGGAAAAAAAAAGAAAAAAAAAGACGAAGAGTTGGGAGTGTGAATGAGTCGGTGGCTAACTGGGTATTATTATGGGATAGATTCCGTGATTCCGTGATTGAATGACAGCTAAACATCGCTTGCCTCACTTTTATGAGATTCTATGATTTTTCTCTCTCATTTGTTTTTTATGTTAGAATTTTGCAAAGAGATAAAAAAAGAAATTGCTTTTTCCGAAAGCCGCTTTCTTCCCCCTTAAAAATTTATTCCCACACTACACGTTTTACTTTACGACTAAGCTCCACCTCTTTCCCATATCCAAACGGGGGCTCTTTGGATCCCCATTAGAAAGAAAGAAAAAGCACTTTTATCGGGGGAAAAGAGTTAAAAAAATTATGACCGTTTTTTTCTTATTTTCTGTGTAATACTTGGTATTTATTGAAAAAACAAAGCACACAGCTTCCTCTGTCTCTGAATTTTGTGGGCCTGTGATTGGCTGGACACCAAAGCCCATGACATGGCATTCGACATAACACGTGAAGCCCATAGAAATAAACTGGCGGCTATTATTGGACGTTGTACGGTCTTTAATGCAACAAAAAAAATTCAAAAATATCTATTAAAACGGTTTCACGCGCGCTTGAGGAGCGTGGCCGTACTGCCATATGCTTGCAAGCTTATTGAACTTGGAAGTGGGGTTTCGTTCGTTATGTGACGCATAAGAGTTCAAACTTCAAAGATGTCACATGAACAATGTGTCGATTTCGGTTCAATCACTCTTGATAGGGTTTTTGATATCTGGAGAATGTTTTCGGTGGGGATATCAATCCATTTTTCACGATACCACTTAATAAGTTAACAGTGGTGTTCATCTGATATTGGCTAATTATTAAAATTATATTCAATTATCAATTTAAATATTCAAGAATGAAAAATAAAACAACTCAACATAATTTTTTTTCGTTATGAAATTTACATCTAGATAAGCATAAATTTTTTTGATTAATTATTAACCTATAATCACCATATAACATATTGAAAAAAAAATTATTAATGAAGAAGATACAAAATAAAAACAAGTATTGACATTATTGAAACTTACTAAAATAAAAAGAGTAGACATGATTATTATTTCAAAAATCAAGAACTTTGCATAGTTTGTTTTTATAACTATCCAAAATATCTATTAAGCAATAAAATCAAAGATACTTTGGACTTAGTAGATTATTCTGAGATATAATGTCAGTCATATTTAAATAGTTTACCAAGATACTTAGTTGTTTATAAATAAATATCGGTAAATTTCTCTGAAATTTAATATCGATTTACCTTTTAAATCAATCAAGTTTCTATGCGACAAAAACAAAATTGTGGATTAGGTATTGATCTTGTTAGCAAGGTTAGCAAGATTTAGCTAAAACAAATACTTAGAAGCTAAGATTGAAAGAATTTTGTGATGGAAGTGAGGGGAACTAAGCAAGAGTATGTAATAAATTATTATTATTATTATTATTACATCATAATCATCATAATTGGAATCAATTAAGCAAATTAGTATTGTTTGCTAACCTTGGGAAGCAAACAAAAAAAAGTGGAAAGGAAATGATCCAAATTAGTATTGTCTCATAACAATCCAATCCCGTATTCATCCTTTGTAATGAATATCCGTAAATGCTTTATCAAGATATTTAATCGTTTATTTACAAATATTAGTAAGATTCCTTGAAAATAAATATCAATTTGCTTTCTAAATCAATCAACTCTCTCTCTGCAACAAAAACAGAACAAATGGACAGACAAATCAATTTCAATATCCCCTTGTATCTTGTTTGTTTTATTATAATAATCCAATCTCCTATTCATCTTTTGCAATGATCCAATCCCTTTTAATTTGTGGATTGGGTATTGATCTGGTTATAAATCTGGAGGATTCATAACATATATTAGTTAGAAAAGAAAAAAAAAACATAAAAAAATGAAAACAGCGACACGCGCCACATGGGGATGGTGGGCATAGGCGTTTTCACCTTTCTTCAAGCAGAGGAGATATGTATGACTTACGCACACAACTGTTCCTTCGGTTGAAGTTCTAGAGCGAGAAGCAGAGAGAGATAGTGGTTAGAGAGAGAGAAAGAGAAACAAAGAAAGTAAAAGGCAAAACAGAGAGAGAGAGAGAGAGAGAGAGAGAAAAGATTAAAAAAAGAGTTTCAGAGAGCTTGAAGCACCTCATCTCCATCACCTTCTTCCTCTTCTTCCCCTGTACCTCTTCACCTTTTTTCCACATTTGCTCTCCACCTTTCTTTTTGCTTCCCAAGGTTAGCAAAACAATACCAATTTGCTTAATTCCAATTATGATGTAATAATAATATATTTATTACATACTCTTGCTTACTTCTCCGTCACTTCCATCACTAAATTCTTTGAATCTTAGCTTCTAAGTATTTGTTTTAGCCAAATCTTGGACCATTAAATCCCGCTTCTCTTTCCACAAAAAGCTCTCTGCATTTTTCATCACTTCAATCACTTCATTTTGCTCCAGCATTTCACTTGGTTCTGTTAGCTTCCCCCAGCTAAGTCCATGTAATTTTATGTCTCTGTTTTTTTAATGTGTTTGTGAGGTTTTGATTTGTTTTTGGGTTGTGAGAATTGGGTTCCAAGTTTCTTCAGCTGTTGAGCATTGATAAGATCAGGGGCTGTTTTTGTTTTCATATTGTTATTATTATTATTTTTTGAAGTGGGTTTTTGTTTTGGTTTGATTTTCAGATTGGAGTATGGTTTTGTGAATGATTGCTTGGGAAAAAAGGAATTGAAAATAAAATTGGTATGAGATCAATGGGGACGAGAAGATCTGAATTGGAGTACAAGGAGCTGAAGATCTGCGAACAGGTTTTGATTGGGTTTGTATTGATTTGCTTGGTGCAAGTTTCGCTTGCAGCTACTAATATGCAAGATGGTAAGGAGTCAACCCATTTTCATATACTGGCTATTCTTCAGCATTGAGATTCTTTTGTGTTTTTGTTTCCCAAGTTCTAACTGGTTAATAATCTATTGAAGTATGAACACTTGTTATCTGCATTTACTTTTCAGTTGCGGCGATTAACAGCTTACATGCTGCACTCGGCACGCCCGTTCTTCCTGGGTGGACTTCTGCTGGGGGAGACCCTTGTGGGGAAGCATGGCAAGGGGTTCAGTGCAATGACAGCACAATTATATCAATGTATGTTGATCGAAGTAACCTACTTGTTTTATTGATGGATGATTCTCAACTTGTTTGTTGGCAGTGGTCTTATGAGTCATGATTATATGGTTTTGCAGAATTCTTAATGCTGCCAATTTGGGAGGAGAATTGGGTGAGAACTTAGGATCGTTCACTTCAATAAGAACAATGTAAGTTGTACTCTCCTTCTCTCCCTGACGGGGTGAGTGAGTTTGTTGTTTTATTGTGTATTTTCATTTGCTGATGTGTAGCATAACTTGGAATATAAATGGTTTCTTTTGTTGATACATTTCTGGATTACTGAGCAATGTTTTTGATGTTTTGCGTGCAGAGATCTGAGCAACAATCATATTGGTGGAAGTATACCTTCCATTTTACCTGTAACCATGCGAACCTTGTATGTTTCCTCTTTATGAAACTGTGTGTTTATACATCAAACATAATATACTAGCCTGAGAATGCTTATTACATATATATATATATTTATAACTATTGTGCACACCTGCTTATGCAAAAGATATGATGGTCTTTACCTTTGGCAGTTTTCTTTCAGCTAATCAATTGACCGGAAGTGTCCCCATTTCTTTGGCTTCATTGGTTGAGCTCACAGATATGTAAGTTGCTTGCTTTATTTCCAGTTTTAATGCCTAGTAGAGCGGTTCCCATGTTTTTTTTATTTCTTTTATATGTGATTTCTCACTCTAGCTGTTTTGCCAATCAGGTCTCTTAACAATAATCTCTTAACTGGTGAAATACCAGATGCGTTTGAAAGCCTTACAGCGTTGATCAATTTGTAGGTTCTTATTCTAAACTCTCTAGAGTTGTACTTTCCATATTTTCTTTTATAAGCTACTAGTAGCTGATACACACTTATCCTATTTCAGAGATTTGTCTGGTAACAATTTGAGTGGGCACCTGCCACCCTCTCTAGAAAACGCTAAAGCTTTGACCAGTCTGTGAGTATCTTGTCTGAGTAAGCCATTAATACTATGCATATTTTGTCTCGGTGAATGAGCTAACAACTCTTTTGGCAGACATTTGCAGAACAATCAGCTATCTGGAACACTTGACGTGTTACAGGATCTTCCCTTGACCGATCTGTAATCCTCTAAAACAATATATTTAATTGTCATTTGTAGAATCTTGTAGGATTACTTTCGGTTTTTACTGTTTTCCATCTTATATCTTTCCCATTATAAATGAGTTCTTCCTTTGTTGAACAGGAATATAGAGAATAACCTATTTGCTGGACCCATTCCTCCAAAGTTGCTGAGCATCCCAAATTTTAGGTGGGACTCACTGAGTATAAACGTTTACGGTTTGGAGTGATTACTTGCAGTTTCATTCACACTATAATCTTATTCTAAACTGAAGCATTAGGATTTTGTTGCAGTTAATTTAGAGAATCTTAGTTTCTTCTTTTGGTTATACATTGTTGTTGAGAGAAGTAGAAGCAATTTATAATCCGAATCCTTTTAAATGCAGAAGTGATGGAAATCCATTAAATTCGTCTATTGCTCCAGTCCCTCCACCCACATCTCCGTTGGCTCCGTCACCTCCTTCGACTACACCACCATCTCCTTATGCCTTTTGGGGACCACCTTCTGGAAAAACACCACCTGGTAAAACACCACCTGGAACACCACCCGCATCTGCACAAGAGAAATCAAATTCTGGAAAAGCAAATAGCTTTTTTACTACTAAAAGGGTAGTTGGGATATCAATTGGAGGGGTGTTTGTATTTATTATTTTGGTACTAGTAGTTTTGTTTCTTATGCCAAGAGCTACCAGACGAAGAGGAGAGACTGACGACAGAATTTCCAAGCCGCATCAAATAGGAGCTTATCGCGACAGGGAGAATCCACCCATGGATAATGGGTCCTTGGTTCAACCAAACAATCAATTACAGAAAGGTAAGCAGCTTCTCTCACATTTTTGTTCAATCTAATCTCGATTAGGCTGTGCTTTCTAGGATCATATATGCACTTTAGTAACGTGACTAGCTAAAACTTTGATGAACAGTTCCGAAAGAGGAAGTTATGAGGCCCAAAGAGGATAATGAAACAGAACCCCGAAGACCATGGGCAATGCCAAAGTCAAATGATGAGCAAGATAGAATTGTCCAAAGAATGAGTGCAGTACCCAAACAACGAGATGGTCATGTGGTTGATATGAGTCGACTTAATTCGTTTTTGATGCCTCCTCCCCCTCCTCCTCCGCCACCCCCTCCTCCACCACCATTTCCTGATGAGACGGTCATTGTAAAGCCAATTGTACCAACTGAAGTAAAGACAGTGAAGCCTTCCACCAGAAGTCTAAACCTCACAATTTCTGCCAAGTCTTTCACCATTGCTTCACTTCAGCAATATACAAACAGCTTTTCTCAGGATAATCTTATAGGAGCGGGCATGCTGGGAAGTGTCTATAGGGCACAGCTTCCTGATGGAAAGGTTTCATTCTTAATTAAGAATTGGGTTCATTTATTGCTAAGCATCTACATCATTGCTGAGACATTGACTGAAATTTTTCTTGGGTTGATTTAATGCTTCATGTTCCTTCTGTCATAAGTTTTCTGCCAACAGAAAACCATTTTCCCCCTCAATATAAAATCATATCAATTAATGTATAGAAATAGTCCATATGCATTGAAAACAATCTGTCAAGCTTGATAAACAAATAGAGGATTTCATAAGAACGATTGGATTGCACCTTTAAGCAGATATGCAAATATTATATAGACTGAAATTAGAAAGAGTCATTGTTTTGGTTTTTTGGTTGGTTTTTGTATGCCTTGGATTTCCAGAAGAACAGCATAACTATGTTTGCTTAGTGTATATTAATTCTTGTCTAAGCGATGTAATGTCCAGCTTATGCATTAGTTTTGGTTTTTAGTTTTTTACAAAGAGGGAAATACAGATGACTTTTTAAGTGATTTTATCTAGCGCACTTACTTGTAATGATAAACTTTGGTAAATTCATCTCTTCCTTTCATGTGATGAAGCAGTTTCCTACATCACATATGTATAGAAGAGTTCAGAAACTGATGTTAATCTTTTCTTTCTTTGTTTATGCTTTTGTAGCTCCTTGCCGTCAAGAAATTGGACAAGAGAGCTTCCAATCAGCAGAAGGATGAGGAGTTTCTTGAACTGGTAAACAACATTGATAGAATCCGGCATGCTAATGTTGTAGAGCTCATAGGTTACTGTGCAGAGCATGGTCAAAGGCTTCTTATCTACGAGTATTGCAGTAATGGTTCACTGCATGATTGTCTGCACTCGGAGGATGAATTTATGAAGAAACTATCGTGGAATACTCGCATAAGAATGGCACTTGGAGCTGCAAGAGCTTTGGAGTGAGTACCAATTTCTGAACCTACTCGTTTTCACTTACATTTTTCTTGATCAAATTCTGAAAAGAAGATTATGAGGAGTCTAAACCTGTCTTTGTTTTGTGTGAGAAGGTATTTACATGAGGTCTGTCAGCCACGTATTGTACACAGGAATTTCAAGTCTAACAACCTTCTCCTTGATGACGACCTTTCTATCCATGTTTCTGAGTGTGGCTTGGCTCCCTTAATATCATCTGGCTCCGTAAGTCAGGTAAGAGATGATGCTACTAAGATGTAATTACAAAAGTGAAACCCTATTGAGCAATCTGTGCATTCTTGAGTGACCCAATATGTGGACTGGACTACTTGGTCCCAGATAAGTTTAAATAGATTAGGTCTCCTTTGACATGATAAACCTTTATTTTATTTTCATTGGTTAAGTTACGTCTTCTGATCTTGAAGCATGCTATTGGACTGTCAGTCTTAACTTGTAGCTGTTTTGGAGAGAAGGCGCGAAATTTCTCAATTTCCGTTTAAGCCTTTTATGCTCACCCCTACTACTACTACTTACTACTGCTAAATTGTTTCATACTTTCAGTTGTCAGGGCATCTGCTATCAGCTTATGGTTACGGAGCTCCAGAATTTGATTCAGGAATTTATACTCATCAGAGTGATGTTTACAGCTTTGGTGTAGTGATGTTAGAACTGTTAACAGGCCGAAAATCCCATGACAGGTGAACAAAATACATATTGTAGTCGTAATGGCTACCGCTTCAATTCTAAATAAAATCTTAATTTTTCTTCTTGTTAACGATTGAAATATAGGACACGGACTCGAGCGGAGCAATTCCTGGTTAGATGGGCCATTCCCCAGCTTCATGACATTGATGCATTATCAAGGATGGTCGATCCTTCTCTAAACAGAGAATATCCTACAAAATCCTTATCACACTTTGCTGACATTATATCTCGATGTGTTCAGGTGAGCAATTTGTTGTGAACCACCTAAGACGTCTTATTTATTTATTTTTTTTGCATCATCTGGGCCTGTAAACATAGCTCACCCGAATCCATACCCAATCATATATGTCTAACATCAAGTGAACTTTACAGTCGGAGCCAGAGTTCAGGCCGCCAATGTCTGAAGTTGTTCAGGACCTATTAGACATGATACGAAGAGAGCCTCGCGGCAGCGGATCAAGTGAAGACTGACCTGTGAAATAAGATTCATTGAATTGATTATCAAGGAAACAACGATGAGGACATACTAGTTGTCACTGCTACAACCAACAAGATACATCTCTCGTAAAAAGACTGCAGATGATGCTCCAAGTTAACACCACCAAAGTTCACATCCCTCTGGAGTTCTTACTGCCATCAACTACATATAGTTGCGGATGTCAACAGTCAATAGTTCGGTGTTCAATCTTCTGTGATCATTTGATTATTTATTTTGACTCGTGCAATGATGTGTGTGCTGCATAAATGAGCTAACCCAATTATTTGTATAACGTCTTGATAGTGAAACATTTTCCCCGTGTATTGCTTGATGCTTTAGGAGCTTGGTTTCTACCGATTCAATTATTCAAATTTAATGATCTATTCCATCACAAATATTTGAATATGAACTGCCAAACATCAACATCAAAGTCATTGTCTAATTGATCTTCATCTCTGATCTACTCTTTTAACTATATTTTCGGTTCAATCAACACCTCTTATACGTACCAAGCATGCAAGACAAGATGAATGAAATGAATGTTGTATTATTAGTTTAATCCAAGCACAATTCGCTGCTTGAAGTTCGGCTATTATCTACTTCAGCCGTTAATCTACGCCATTTTTAAAAGTAATTTTATTTGTGAGTGATTGTGACTTTTCTTGGGGAGCGTTATTCGCGCTCCCACAAAATAAGAGCTGAAAGGTGGAGCGCGAATAGCTCCACATTTTCTCACTCTAAGTTAGTTTACAAAAAGAATATTATATCTAAAATGCGTATCATAATCAGTGAATACAATATATATTTTTTTTTAATATAAAATAAACCTTAAAATTTGTCACCTTTAGTTTTTGGTCGAGTAGTGTGGGAGTTCCAATAAAAATTAGTCACTAAACAAATAATTTTTTTTTTTTTTGAAGTTGACTCATGGAAGCAAAGTTGTAACAAAAAAAAAGTTGGTATATAAATAAGCTATGAAATCTTGTTCTCTCTTTCACCCGCGTAATTTGCCTCTCTGATGTTTTCCGTTCCAGTTTTCCCAGGAGACGCTTCTTTATCTCTCTCTCTCTCCCAAAACCAAAACAAACCTCTCTCTTATTTTCACGTTCAATGATTCCATAACACTCTCATTCCCATTCCCATTCCCAAGTCAGACTTGCACTCACCGGAGGAGCTTGGATCGCCTGCTTCGCTCCCATGAGTCGTTACGATGCTAACCCCTTCGCTGAGGAAGATGTTAATCCCTTTGCGGTAAGTCACAATGTACACCTGCATGTTCCTACTATTTGTATCTATGGACCAACAATATCCGGCTTCAAATCTTCAATGTTTTTGCACTGATTTGGATATCTCTGTTTGGCATGCATCTGATTCCTTGAATTTGAACGCATAATGTAGCTATTTTCATCTTTAGTTTAGTGGCTTACATTACCATGAAAATGAAAAGAAACAATAGATTCGGATCATAGGCGATTTGACTTGTGTTTGGTCGTGTAAAATTAAAGAACATGATCAGCCAATGAAGATTAAAGAGATTTGACTTGGATGAACAGCGATGATGTTTGTGTATATATCTGTGTAGACTTGTTGATGTACATGGCTTTTCTCTTTTTGTGATCTTCCTAGTCCTTTTTCTTATTATATTTATGCTACATTTTCAGGATGGTAAAGGTCTTTCACCCCTTCCCCCTGAACGCTATGATCGCGGTGCAACGATTGATATACCTCTTGATAATTCTAGGGTAGGTTGCCTTTGCAAGATGCTGAATCACAGCATAGACTTGTTTCCTAATAGTTTTTTTTTACTTCAGAGTTTAAAAGACAAGGAGAAGGAACTCAAAGCTAGAGAGGCTGAATTGAAAAGGAGGGAACAGGTAATTGCCTCTATAATTCAGTGCTGGTTCTGCAAATTGTAATTTCTGCACTGTCTAAAGGAGATAGCTAGACCGTTGCTTTATCCTCAAACTATCTTGCACTATTAGATATAATTATTTCCATGACGATTAGATTCAGTGACTTGTTGACTGTATATGTTGGTGAACAAAATGTTCTTTTTTTTAGACACTGCCTTTTATCTTAGCTTGAATGGTGTTGAACCATGGTTTACATTCGCTTACAATTTTCCAATTGGTGTGGCATTGATTAATTTCATGCTTTAGAAATAGTTAATCTTTTATTTAGTAACCAGAGTATATAATGTCATCATCTTGTTGCAGGAAATAAAGCGGAAAGAAGAGAACGTAAAAAAAGGTTTTATCCATGTTCCTATATGTGCCAAAGAGAAGCTATGAGATCAAAGTCCAATGTAATTTAAGATATAATTAATCCCTTGTTTTGCGTTGGCAGATGGAGGTTTTAGTACCGACAAAAACTGGCCTCCATTTTACCCCATCATTCATCATGACATTGCAAATGAAATACCAATCCACCTACAGAAGATCCAGTATGTTGCGTTGACGACATATTTGGGTACGTTTGTTGCTGTATACATTCTTCTGTAATAATTGTCAGGATCTGAATTTGCTTTTTCTTTATTGCTTTATGTTCTCTATCTAAAGGTCTTCTAACTAAATCAAGTCAAATTGTGCTGTAGCTTCAATTGACTAGGTTTATGACATTTCTCAGGTTTAGTTGTGACTCTGTTGTGGAATATTATTGCGGTTACTGTATTTTTTTTCCATGGAGGAGGTTTGATCTATGACTTGGTGTAAACCTTTAACCATTATAAATAAACTGCTGCATATCTTTGTCTAAACTTGTCTACTCTTGTAGGTATAATCAATTGGATAATGTCTATTATCTACTTCGTAACAACTTGTCCTCTTGCATATTTTCTCTGGTATCGCCCTCTTTATCGTGCTATGAGGTACTTACAATTCTCTGGAATGCCCTTGTTTCCGCATCACTACACAATAACTGTATATGAGGCTAGGCCTATGAAAATGATTACCCATTTGATGATTGTGCACTTCTATATGGTTGATCGGAGTTGGCTTTCAACCAGTCTGCTTCATACTTCACTATCTACTCAGAAGGTGTTAATGGGAAAATGCACTCTCTTCTACTCTATGTTATGATGCTAAGAATGCTCATGACGCATCTTTGTCCTATAAATTTTGTTCATCTTTGTCCTATAAATTTTGTGTCTTTTATTAGTTATTGTAATTGTGTGCCATCTATTACAGGACCGATAGTTCCCTAAGTTTTGCTGGGTTTTTCCTCTGTTACACTGTAAGTTTATATTGTAGTTACTAGTTATATTATCTGCATTCAAGATAATAAGAAAATTCTCTTATCTGCCCCTGGTTTCCTATTTGCAGTTCCATATTGGATTTTGCATCTTTTGTGCACTTGCTCCTCCAATTATCTCGGGAGGACTCTCTCTTACGTGAGTTTTTCTTAGCTAGTTATCCATATATTCTACTCAGATTGGATCAAAGATGCACACTTGCTTTAGTGAATATCTTGCATCAATGTCCACCGCTCTCCTATAATTTTGATGTCATGCAAATCTCGGCCTAAGGATTTCTACCAACGCTAAACCTTGGTTTCTTCTAGTAGTGATCACCATCTATTTTTAAGTTCCTTTTACCATTGTCAAGAATGTACATTCATCACATTAATTGCCTCGTAAATATTGTTTTTTCTCTTTCCACTGAAGCTGATTTTTCTACGGTGTGCTTGTGTGGACAGAGGTGTTTTGTCTGCAATAGCAATAATTACTCTCAACTACGTTACGGTTGCGGTAAGGTTCAAGCTTCGATATTCTATGTTGGTTTCATATTGTTTCAGTATTCTCTTATTATGGGAAGAACTGTGCTGTTAGCTTGCCATTGTTAATGGTTTGATCTTGATGAGCTGATGAATTTTCGGCAGATATTTTACTTCATTGGATTTGGGATGTTTGTCATTGAAACACTAATGAGCATCTGGGTTCTTAAGGTCAGATGATTAACTGACTGGCATACTCTCATCATCGGTGTTTTTTTTACCCCTTCGGAGAAACTTATTCTTGTTTCATATTTGCAGCAAGTATTAACCTACTTCAGAAGCAGTGGCAAAGCTCAAGACATGAAGCGTGATGCTGTAAGGGCAGCAATATGAGAGTGGATGCATGCTTGATTTTGTTCTCTCATATATAGGTTATTTTTTTGGTCCAATGTCTTCTTATATAAGTTACAAAATGAGGAATTATCACAAACCAAAGAGTTTTGGATGCTTCGTAACTTGTTATAGTTGTGCAGTCGGATGATGATGGCTCTTTTAGCCCACCTAGATATATTGTTTATAGTTTTCACCATATCTGGTTATAGAGAAGACTGTTTATGTTTTGGTACTTATGTCCTTGTTACAACTTTGTAAGTGAATGTTTTTGATAGCTCTACATAGATGTGATAATTTGGATGAAGAATTGTGTACATTCAAAATTTAAATATATATATTACAGCTCACTTATCAAATGATTTTAAATTACGAAAAATGAGAATAACTCAATTCTGTAGAAAACATTCATGTTCATCCGTAAATATAACTTTGGTCATGCTAAAAGCTTTGTGAGTTTATTGCTGCATGTGACTTCATTTTCATCATTTGAACTAATTAATAAATAAACGATGAAAGTGACCAAAACACATAGATGAAACTAACTCGGAAACAATCAAATGGAAGAAAAAGATACCTTAAGGTTTTTCTCCCGCCATAACAGTCATAATCATCATCTTCCGGATAGGAGATTAATTCATGGATTTTCCATCATAAAAGGACAAAAAAAAATTATAAAAATCAGTTGAGATAGAAACAGAATTCAGAAAAATCAGAAGAAAAGAACAAAGAGTTTGAAAGTTTCCTTCTGACGATTTTACCCCTAAAGGTTCAGCTTTCTCCCAAACCATCCCAAGGGCAGTAGCAGGAAATGAAAAAAGTCAAACGTTAACAAGCTCCTCCTTCCTCTTCCTCTTCCTTTTTCTCTGTGTCTTAAACCCTAATTACTTTCAGAGCTGGAAAACCGCAAAGTCCCAAAGATTCAAACTTTAAAGGCAGGAAGAAGATGCTTCACTGCCAGAGCTACAATTCCAGAGAATTAGGGCAAGAAAGTCTCCACAGCTCAATGCAAGGCCACACCTTTTCACCAAGTAAGCTTCAAAACCCCCAATCTAATTTCACTACTAGGCCTCTTCTAGGGTTTCGTTTCACTCCCCACAACCATAGCTTAGCTAAAACCCAACTATGCCCTGTTCCAATTTCTCAAAAGGGTAGCTGTATTGTGGGTTCACGACCTCAGAAGCAGAGTTCAAGAGGGTCTAGGGTTTATGTAGGGTTTAAGCCTCAGTGTCATTCGAAAGCATTGGTTTTGCCCACGAAGGTTTCTTTAGTTAATGGTAAGAAGAAGAGGTATGGAGGCGTGTTGCCTTCGATTTTGAGGTCTTTGGAGTCTGAAAACGATGTTGAAAAGGCACTCAAGTCGTTTGGGGAGAGTCTGAGTGCGAAAGAACAGACTGTGATTCTCAAAGAACAGAGGAGCTGGGAGAGAGTTCTTCGTGTTTTCGAGTGGTTCAAGTCACAGAAAGAGTATGTGCCCAATGTGATTCACTACAATGTGGTGCTTCGGGTGCTTGGTAGAGCTCAGAGATGGGATGAGCTGAGGCTTTGTTGGGTTGAAATGGCGAAAAAGGGTGTCCTGCCGACTAACAATACGTATTCCATGCTTGTTGATGTGTATGGGAAAGCGGGACTTGTGAAGGAGGCCCTGTTGTGGATTAAGCACATGAAGCTAAGGGGGCTTTTCCCGGATGAGGTTACAATGAATACGGTTGTTCGGGCATTGAAGAATGCAGAAGAGTTTGATAGGGCGGATAAGTTTTATAAGGACTGGTGTACTGGGCGGATTGAGCTCGATGACCTTGAGTTGGATTCTATGGCTGATTCTGTGATTGGTTCTGTTTCGGAACCTATTAGTTTCAAGCATTTCTTGTCCACTGAGCTATTCAGGACTGGTGGGAGAGTTCCCACTTCAAAAATTATGACCTCAATGGATACAGAGAACTCTATTCAGAAACCACGACTTACATCTACCTATAATAGTTTGATTGATTTGTATGGAAAGGCAGGGCGTCTGAATGATGCGGCTAATGTGTTTGGAAATATGATGAAGTCTGGAGTGGCAATGGATGTTATTACTTTTAATACTATGATCTTTACTTGTGGAAGTCATGGGCATTTGTTGGAGGCGGAAGCTTTGCTTAGTAAGATGGAAGAAAGGGGTATATCTCCTGATACAAGAACTTATAACATTTTTCTATCTCTGTATGCTGATGTGGGGAACATTGATGCTGCTCTGAACTGCTACAGGAAGATCAGAGAGGTAGGTCTTTACCCGGATATTGTATCTCACCGGACTATTCTTCATGTATTATGTGAGAGAAACATGGTCAGAGATGTGGAGATTGTGATTGACGATATGGAGAAATCTGGTGTCTCTATTAATGAGCATTCTCTTCCTGGTATCATCAAGATGTATATTAATGAAGGACGGCTTGATCAGGCAAACTTACTTTATGAGAAATGTCAGTTAAACCGTGGGATTTCATCAAAGACGCGTGCAGCAATTATAGATGCATATGCTGAAAAGGGACTTTGGACTGAAGCCGAGGTCGTATTCTATAGGAAGGGAGATTTGGTTGGACAGACGAAGGATATTGTGGAATACAATGTTATGATCAAAGCGTATGGTAAGGCAAGGCTTTATGACAAAGCTTTCTCTCTCTTCAGGGGCATGAAAAAGCATGGGACTTGGCCCGATGAGTGCACTTACAACTCTCTCATCCAAATGTTCTCCGGAGGTGATTTAGTGGACCAAGCAAGGGATCTTCTAACAGAAATGCAGGAAACTGGTCTGAAGCCTCAATCTCTAACCTTTTCTGCTCTTATTGCCTGCTATGCTCGCCTTGGCCAGCTTTCGGATGCAGTTGATGTGTACCAAGACTTTGTAAAGTCAGGAACAAAGCCAAATGAGTTTGTGTACGGTTCTTTAATCAATGGATTCGCAGAAACTGGCAGAGTTGAAGAAGCACTGAAGTATTTTCACCACATGGAAGAATCGGGGATAACTGCAAATCAAATAGTTCTGACATCTCTGATAAAGGCGTATAGTAAGGCGGGAAGCCGTGATGGAGCAGAAGTGTTGTATGAGAGGTTGAAAGGTTTTGATGGTGGCCCAGACGTTGTTGCATCTAACAGTATGATAAATCTGTATGCAGATCTTGGGTTGGTATCTGAAGCCAAATTGATTTTTGAAAATTTGAGAGCGAAAGGTTGGGCTGATGAGATAGCGTTTGCAACCATGATGTATCTGTACAAGAGCATGGGCATGCTTGATGAGGCCATTGATGTAGCAGAGGAAATGAAAGAATCGGGTTTAATAAGGGACTGCGCTTCATTTAACAAGGTGATGTCATGCTATGCCATTAACGGGCAGCTACGTGAATGCGGTGAATTATTGCACGAGATGGTAACTCGGAAACTGTTGCTTGACAGTGGAACTTGTAATGTATTGTTCACTGTATTGAGAAAAGGAGGGATTCCCATTGAAGCTGTAACCCAGCTAGAGTCATCTTACCAGGAAGGGAAACCTTACTCTAGACAAGCTATCATCACCTCTGTGTTCTCTCTGGTTGGTATGCATGGTTTGGCACTCGAATCCTGTGAAACATTCACAAAAGCTGACATAAATCTTGATTCTTTTCTCTACAATGTTGCGATATATGCTTATGGGGCAGCTGGGGAGATTGACAAGGCTCTGAACATTTTCATGAGAATGCAGGATGAAGGTGTGGAACCAGACCTTGTAACGCATATTTTCCTAGTTGGTTGTTATGGAAAAGCAGGTATGGTTGAAGGAGTGAAGAGAATTTACAGCCAGCTGAAATATGAAGAGATAGAGCCTAATCCGTCCTTGTTCAGAGCTGTTATAGATGCCTATACAGATGCCAATAGGCATGACCTTGCCAAATTGGTTAAGCAAGACAGGAAATATGCATTTGACTCGGAACATCATGTAGATTCCGAAACCAAAGATGAGTTTGATGACACTACTTCAGAGTTTGAGGATTGATAATATTTGAAGTGATAAACTCGTAACGATGTCACACTGTACAGAAACAAGCATTAGTGCATGCATCTAACACTGTATATGTATGTTAGGAAACAGCTGAATGAAGATTGTACAGAAAGTACTGGATTTTTTTGGAACATGTATTGTATTCTCCATTGTACAATACAACATGCCAACACTGAATGCAACTTGTGCTGCTTTATATATCAATTTCATGCCGGAGCAATTCTCTGTGGCTGTTTGGTTTTCGAGTCCCCCCAGGCCCCAGCTCTGCAACTGAAGCCACTTCTAGTTGTAGGTGAATTTTTAACGTGGTTTACTAGTAGGTTAAGATTAAGGGTCCTTGTCTGGTGGTAAACCGTACATAATGAGACGAAACAAAGCTTCTTATGAGTTCAAAAATGTACAGCTCCCGTTTTTTTATTTAAGTAAGAAAAACAAAGAATACATGGGATTTTTGTTCTGAGCATTTCACCTCAAAACAAAAGCTGTATCGTACCAGCCTACCAGGTATCAAAAAGGGCAATTGCCTCCACCTGTTTCTTGCATTGCATGACGTCCAATATCGAGGACATGAAGGAGTTCCATGAGGGATGCCAATTGCTTCGGATAAAACTATACTCCAGCCTCCAACATGGGTTGATACTCAACTTTTGATTCACTTCCGTCTATTCTCGTTTTCACACAATGTCCCCAAACGGCATTAAAATCGATTTTTCTAGGTAAGTGCACATCACCAACATGAAGATGAGAACCCAATCTACTATTAGATTCAATCCAGCTCTTAGCCGGAGTCTTCTTAACTCCTCTATCTTGCATCAGCTTGGCAATCTCCATGGCATCATCCCATCGGCCTACTGATCTGTATACATTAGCTAGAAGAACATAACTCAAATGGTAGTCAGGTTCAAGTTTTATCATTTTCTTGGCTATGCGCTCTGCAGTAGCAGAGTTCGTACAGGTTGTGCTAGCACCTAGAAGAACTGCCCAAAGGGAAGAATCATTTCTACACTCTGCACTCTCTATTAAATTCTCTGCTTCTTCCAGTAGCCCAGCACGGCCGAGGAGATCAACCATGCAACAATAATGTTCAATCCCAGGTTTGATCCCATACTCTTTTGTCATCAAGATAAAGTTCCTTCGCCCTTGATAAACCAAACCTGCATGACTACAAGCAAATAGAACCCCAATAAAGCTGATATAGTCAGGCTTCATCCCCTCTTTAATCATCTCATCAAATATTCCAAGAGCTTCTTCACCTTGCCCATTTTGAGCAAACCCACAAATCATCGAGTTCCATGTAATCAAATTCCTAACTAGCATCTGCATAAAAACACTACGCGCAAAATCTATGCAACCACATTTTGCATAGAGATTAACTAGAGCCGACTCAACAATCACATCTCTCCAACCACACCTTCTCACATACTGGCAATGAACCTCTTTCCCATGTTGTACAGCCGCCAAGCCTGCACACGCACGAAGAACAGTTCCAAAGCAGTACAGGTCAGCCTCTTCCATTTCCCTGAAATGCTTAATGACAGACTCAAATTCTCCCGCTTGACAGTACACCCCGAGCAACGCAGACCACGAAACAGAGTTCTTCACGGGCATCCTATCAAAAACACGCCGAGAATCATCTACACTCCCACATTTCCCATACATGTCAACCAAGCTACTCTCCACAACCACATTTCCACAAAGCCCGTACGTAACGACCTTCGCGTGCATTTCTCGACCTTGCCTCAGCCTCCCCAGATTGCCACAAGCAGTCAATACAGTCCCAAACGTAAACCCATCCGGGAACAAACCATGACACCTCTGCATCAAATAAAAATACCCCAATGCTTCCCTAAACATATCGTTCCGCGTCAGCGCTGAAATCACCGACGTCCAACAGATCGCGCCCGGTTCAATCATTTCATCAAATAGTTGGCGTGCATCCCCCGGCCTATGATTTCTCCCATACATGTCAATCAAAGCAGTAATAATGACCGGATTCGAATCAAACCCACGACTCACAACCACTCCATGCAGGCACCGGCCGAGCCTGTAGTACCCGACCTGCGAACAAGCCTTGACCACCGCGGATACAGTGAAGTCATTCGGCTCGATCCCGAAACTGACCATCTCCCAAAACAATCCAACTGAGGTAGCAGGCTTTCCGGCGCGAACGTACCCGGTGATCATGGACGTCCACGATATCACATCTCTGAAATACAGAGCATCAAACACTCTCCGGGTTTCGGACATGTCGGGGATCAGCTTGAAGTACAGAGAGAGCAAGCTGTTCCCGACGAACCGGTCGGTCTCGAGGCCGGACTTGATGACGTGGGCGTGGATTTGGAGGCCGTGGGTGAGAGAAACGGCTTTGGTGCATGTCTGCAAGAGTGAAGCGTAGACGAGTGGTTTGAGGGTGATTTCAGAGGGGTTTATGGAGTTGAGGATTCGAATCGCGTCGGAAAGTAAGCCGAATTTGCAGAGGTGGAGGATTTGGGATTGTTTGGGTTGTGGGTTTTGGGTTTTGTGGAGATTGGAGGATATGAGAGAGCTGCAATGGCGCTTGGAGAAGAAGAGCTTCATGAAAATGGGGACGACCACGCAAAAATGTAGCCGTTTGAGTGCGCGCCTCTATTTTAGCTCAATGGGCTAGAATCATTTTACCTAAAAGTTAAGAATTGTTGGGCCTAAGAGGATGAACCATGTTTACTACAATATCAAGAGGTAAGAGGTAATAAGAACCAAAATAACTTACAAAGATATGCATGTGCGCAGAAGACGCTATGTAATGTATACGGTGTGTTCACTTGGTAAGTAACTGAGTATAAATATTATATTGAATCACTCTTGAATGTAAATTAAAGGTGAAAAATAAAATGACACGGCTGAAAAATAATTTTTTGTACTCTTAAATTTACATCGAATGGTGATTGAGCATAATTTTCTTAATCAATTACTGACCATGTGAACATTATTGATGCAATATAATTTAATATCGACATTGTTATAGTGACAAATGAATAACTGAAATGTTCTTTCATTCTTGAATCATATATATAGATAATTTTTAAATAAGAATTGTAAAACAAAATGACACGCTTGATCATTTGAACAATACAGACAAATATAGCTTGTTCCCTGACTTGACTTCGGTTAATTAGTTGTTGTAATGTTGTATGACTCGTGATAATCAAATGACAAAATTATATCGGTTCTTTTTTGCACCAAAGAATAAAGACCAAATCATGTCTGATGAATTTGTAGCTGCATTTGTTTTTCATTTCTTTTGCATGAATAGTTCTTGAAAACAAATCTAAATACAAAATTGTACGAGTTTTAGAGTATAGACCCACAAACTTCACAAAATATACTCTATAGTTCAAAAATTTTGAAACAACCTCTGCTGTCTAGCCGTGGTATGAGACACCAATTAAATTGTTTGAGAGCAGACTCATACGCTCTAGAAACATCTTAATTACTGTAACTCTAATAATTAAAACTCGAAATAGAATTTTTAACAAATTATATATTGGATCCTTTCAAATCGGTACACGTGATTTTATGATGTTGGGACAGCCGTGTGGACTTGAGCTTTCTGTTTTAATGTGAAAGGATCAACCAAATGTGAAATCCAAACAACCAACCAAATATTAATGATATACCGAGAGTTTGGAATCGTTGGGCCAGTCTGCCAGAAAAAACTTATTAGTGGATGTGAACATAATGACATAATGTTGACATTTTGAAAATTTTTCTTTCATTCTTAAAATTTTCTTTCATAGGACCTAGTCACCTATCATTATTGTTTTTTTTAGGTTAATTTGACTCAATCAGATGCCCAATCTTGCCCCATTGTTGGATCTAATGACTTGTCAGTCTCTCCTCTTTTGAGTGAGGACTCTCAGAATTACTTTTGATGTGTATTGTTGTGGTAGTATTCCTTTAATTGAGGTTGTATTTGCTGTCCGTATGTAATTGCAGATTATTTGAATGACT
>LYNE01001447.1:0-12949 GCA_001662545.1 Rosa x damascena | reverse complement strand
ATTATCTTGTTTCTTAGAAGATAATTGCTAGGATATCTATCAATGGCGCTTTGGGTGCTATTTATAGAGACCTCGATCAGTACAAGTACGTACTGAAACAATGTTCATTGGTGGGACGACGATACTAAGGCTCTATGCATGTGTTTATCGGTCATTGCTTATAGTATACGAACAATTATGGATACAACATTTTACAGCATGGATCATCATTCTCTAGATCAAGACATGGAGTTTTTTTATTATTAGTTGATGACCGGATTAGATATCACAAAACCAGCTAGCCTAGAATTGAAAAATAGTTAAATAACAATCTCCAGCCTTTAACTTTGGAGGGGAGCTTGTTGATATTTTCGCGGAAATAACAAGGATCCAATGGCTATATATATATTATAACCATACTAAAACCCATTCAGCAAGAGGACAAACAAAATGAAGAGTTAGTTGACGATTTTGCCCCTGCTTCATACCATAATAGATGGTATTGCCACCGATTAGTTTTGGCGTCATGATGGTCTTCTTGATTTTGGGAGGTATGAATTACTTATGACCACGTCAAGCAAGAGTGACATTTACCTGTATAAAGAAGGTGATGTCTTGGATGTCGTTGGTGTATAATCTATGAAAATTGTACTTATTCAATCTGTATGCTGTTCTAAATTATTGTGCTTCAGTTGGACTCACATTAGTTAGCCAAATTTTGTACCAAATTTGTTATCTTCGTCTTTTTTAAAATATTTAAATACACAAGTTTAATTAGAACACTAGTTTTTGCAATCTGTAAAATAATAACAGCTTCATTTACATTACATATCCAGTATGAAAGTATGCTGACATTTCTTGAATTATATTTAGGGCAAAATACTGTTTAGTCTCAGAAGTATGCATTCGTTCTCATTTCAGTCCCTGCCTTTTTAATTTAATCTCAAAAGTCCCTGAACTCAAAATTTTCAGTATAACCGGTCCATTCCCTCCATTTTCTCTGGTTGCTTAATGACGTGTCAGTTATGTACTTGCCAGCTCAGCGCCACGTAAGACACGGAACTTGTAAAGTGACGAGAATGCCCATGGCCTCAATCAAAATGCAATTGGGGTTCCTGCTCAGAGAGAACTCGAAGAGAGAGAAAATAGATCTGCGTTTCTCTCTCTCTCTCTCCTCCACCAGTGGATATCTAGGCACCACCATGCCTCACCTCTACCACTATTGTGCTCAGCGGCCTCCGACGATCCACCGGCAGCCTCTCTGTCGTCCATTGATGCCTGGAAGTAGCCCACGCGCCGTTGCATCGTCACCTGTACGACGTCGTCCTCCTCCTCTCTTCTCTCAGAACCCCCAAGTCACTCACCCACCAACCAACAAAAAACAGTAAAAGCAATCACAATCTAGAAAACGAACTCCGGCGTCACCATCCTCTACCATCCACCACCACTCAAATCACCAAACAAACCAATCTGAGCCTCCAAAATCAAGCTACTCACAAACCCCAGAACCACTGCAACCAACCTGAAAACCACAAACATTAACCAAGCTCAATTTCGGAGCTAAATCTGCCTCTCAATTTCAACCCAGTAATGGACGATTCGTTTGATTTGTTTCGGCTGACCGGAATCGACCCACCCACCACCGAAAACTCGGACCAATAACAAGATGGTATCTCTCTCCTTCTCTGTCTAACAAATTTTTCTCTCTAACAAATTATCGAATCAGGGGCAGCCGACGGTAGGCATTAAGATCGATACTACCATTTTCGCTTCTAAGTTTCATCGATTTCCTATTAGAAAATGCAAAGCTTTGTTGCTTCCCTGTTTCTATTTTTATGTTCTTCGTTTACTGGAAATCAAGAATTTCACTAGATAAGAAAAATTTCCAGATCAAAGGAAAATCTCTTGTTTCTGGACAGAGGGAGAAAGAAGATAAGAAAGAAGAGAGGTGAAAAAGATGCTGAGACAATTTTGCTTTGCTCTTTTTGCTTTGCTTTTGATTGTTTCGATTTCGTGTTCGTGATTTGCTGCGATCCCTTAGGTACGTTGTCTTTGCTACTGGGTTGTCTTAGTTTGTGCATGTTTCTTTCAGGTTTGATTTGATTTTTAATCATGTCAAGGTTGTTGATGAATTGTGGTTTTTGTTGCTGCTGAATATTTGAGGGTTTGTAGTCAAACTCTTGCCCATTTTGGAGGAAATTTTGGAAGAAACTGAAGCTGGGGCATTCTTGTCACTTTACAAGTTCCGTGTCTTACGTGGCGCTGAGCTGGCAAGTACATAACTAACATGTCATCAAGAAACCAGAGAAAATGGAAGGAATGGACCGGTTAGACTGAAAATTTTGAGTTCATGGACTTTTGGGATTAAATAAGAAAGGCAGGAACAGAAACGAGGACGAAGGCATACTTCAGGTATTAAACAGTATTTTGCCCTTATATTTACTCTTCATTTCGCATAGTACTTGGAAAGAAAACAAACCTGCAACATTGTGCAGGCTTTGGGACTAGTTATAAGTTTATAACCTATAATCAAGAATTAACAAAGAGACTCAAATTTATGGGTCAAACTATAGCTCGCTATCTTCCTTGACTAAAATCAGGGGCGGATCCAGAAATATTTCTTAGGTAAGGCAAGACTCAAAGTAAATAGTAAGGATATATTCAGTAGGTCAATATATCCTACGAAGCTTGCCTATTTTGCCAGTTTCTGCCATATTTTTACCAGTTTTGCCTTATTTCTACCATTTTCACATATATAGCTTGCCTATGCCAAACCTATTAAGGATATATTCAGTACCAAGCTTGCCTATTTTACAATATTTCTGCCATTTTCACATAGCTTGCCTGTACCAAATCTATGTAAACTCCAAAATCTAGTCTAGGCAAGTGCCCAAGCTGGGCTCAATGTGCATCCGCCCCTGGCTAAAATATTTTATAGTTTTATTTGCCTATTAGAGTCTCATCTTTTTATTTTGAGTGAGTCTATTATTGTACAAATTAAATTCACTTGCATGTGTATGTATGTGTTTAATAATATTTCCCATCTGACTTTTGACATACATTACGGTAGAATTTGATGAACACAGTACGTACTTGATGAGAGTAGTAGCAAAACCCTAGATTGACCATAACTGCCCAAGTCCTAACCAATATGTTCAAAACTAATTCAATAAAAAAGGAAAGAGACTTAATTTTTGGTTTTACACTTTTACTATATGAAATTTTAGTTTATTTTTTTTTATTTGAGAGAAACGGAATCAGTTTCCATTAATAATATCAACGACGACACTCCGTCAAGCGAGGGATTCGAAAACCCCTCATCATACAACTCAATGCACAAATCAAATTGGAGAAAGCAGGACAAACTGCTCAAAGCAAAAAACTAAAAACAAAAAAGAAAACCAACCAAAACAAACACAAAGAAAAGAACTCCTACACTTGTCCAACCCTATGGCAGAGCCACTAACTTGACAAGCGGTGATGCCTAAAGATCCTTCTGGTTTACATCGTCACTTATCAACCAACAAATAGCTACGACCAAGGGTAGGAAAGGGCAAGAGCTGAGCAAAACTCAATTATTCAAAGCAAAAAAGACAGAAAGAAAAAACAAAAAGGACCGAAGACCTACACAACCCTAAGCAAAAGCAGCTAACATGAAGACATTGACGCCTAAGACCCATTATATGCATCCATCCAAGCGAGCACTTCAACATAAGGCAGCATAGGCCTCGATCTCCTAACCCTCCACGTGCTGATCCACAGCAGTACGGCCCAAAAGCCTTTCCGGCCCTTGAAATCTAGCTCCAAAACCCTCGAAATGTCATGGCCTAAAGCCCCATAGCCCAACAGAACCTAAATTCAAATTAGGGTTTCCCACTAAAAAATGCGGAGGCTCTGAACCTAGTAGCCTTATCGCTACACCCACCAAGAGCCAAGGTCCATCCCCGGCCACCAACACTAGTTGCCGACACAGACCCCAATGAAACCAACAAACTCATCCCTACGCCCGCGAACGTTGCCTTCTGAGCCGAGGCCGTCACCAGCATCAGATCGATCCCAGTAGAGCCCGACTCTAACAGATCCTTATCGACCCAAGATCCCTCATGAAGAGTATAGATCTTCGCCTCCTGCATGCCCCTGGAACTGGACGACTCCCTGCTTCCCATCACGAATCCGAGTCCTCACACAGGAGACTCGATGCATCGCAACCTTCACCCACAATAGCCGGCCACACAGATAGAAGAAAAGGTCTTGCATAGTATATCCGGTCCCCATCAGGCTCGCTACGACCTCAACCGACAATGAAAGAGTAGCCACCGCTCCCTCTTTCGACATCCAAACGCAAGACTAGATCAGATTCTCGGTTAGAGAGGGAATCCTAGCAGAGAGAAAAGTCGACATTGAAATTCTAGTTTAATTGTGGCAACGATTGGTGGTGAAATTACTGAATTATTGTACTATTGTTATTGTACTTATTTTAATTGTGTCTTTAGAGTGACTTTTTATCTATAATTGCTCTAGATTATCAACGAAATTAATGTCTAGTTGTTCAAAAAGAATGTCTTAAAAGTCTAAGGCCCCGTTTGGGATTGTTTTGCTTTTAAAAAAAATCAGCTTTTGTTCAAAATTTTAGATTTTGTTGTGTTTGGTAAATAAATAAAAAGCAGCTTTAATTGAAAGTTATAGGTCATTGGCAGCAGATTTTAGAAGCTGCCCAGAGATTGCTTTTAGAAGCTGCTGTAGATCAAAACACAATCTGTAGTTGTTTTATGTACTGACAACACTTTTAAAAATATTATTTACCAAACATGAAACTGTTTTAATTCACAACTGATTATTCTCACAACACAGCAGTAACAGTTGTTTTTTTAAAAGTCACAGCAATTCCAAACTAGCCATAATTCTACAACTTTTTCCCGCCTAATTAAGTTGTACTTACATAAGATTTTCCCAATAAATCTCTTTTTTTTCCCGCCTAATTAATTATGTTTTGTTTATTAACTAGATTTGGTGCTCTATATTCCCTCATTTCCATCCTGAAACTTGGCAGGGTTCCTATATTGATTGGATTGATTTCTTATCTAGCTTTCATTCTTAGGAAACAAATCCTTTTAGCATAGTTTTGCATACTGCTAATTTTATTTGGAAAGATAGGAATGATCTTATTTTTAGACATAAGCCTTTTATCCCAAATCATGTTTTCTATGCTGCAGCTAATTCCTATATAGGCTATTTCCAGTCTAACTCCACATCTACTCAGAAGCCCTCTATAGCCAGCTTAATTAGGTGATGCCCTCTAAAGGAAGGTTTTGTCAAGCTTAACTTTGATGGTTTGGTGCTTTCAACTGCAGGTGGACTTCCTCTTTTAACCTATAAACATTTAAATTATGTTGATGTGTTGTTAGCTGAAGATTTTTCATTACGAGGAGGACTTCACACGGCTTTACTTCATGGTTTTACTCATTTAGAGATTGAAGGTGACTCCAAATTCTGATTGATGTTATTTCTGGTTCAGCACAAGTTCCTTGGCGCCTCAAACCCATCATCCATGATATCAACCAGTTACGCAAACAACTACAAACCACAGAAATCAAGCATGTTAAGCGAGAAGCGAATTTCTTGGAGGATGCAATTGCTAAAACAGGACATTAATTCACGATGAAATTTTGGAAACAATCTCTATCCCTTACTGCCTCTCAAGCTTACCTTTTTTTATTCTTTGAGTGTTGGTTGTTTGAGAGGTTTTAAGTTGTAATTTATTTTCTCTTTTTGAAAAAAATATGTTTGGTTTATTTTTATTTTTATTGTTTTTCCCTCTTTCTCTTTGTCATTGTGTGGCATGAGAGAGAGGTCGCCGAAGATTTCACCATAACTTTTATTGAATCTCAATAAAAAAATTTAATATATTAACCCACAATAAAAAAAAAAATTATTGACCCTCAATAAATCTCTGGTATCTGCCAATCTGGTCACTAAAACTGGTATTGACTATCAATAAAATAATTTATTGACCTTTAGTAAAAATGTTATTGACTCTTAATAAATTTTTTACTTGGGATCAAAAACAGTTTTACTAACCTTTTTGTGGTCAAAGTAATGGGGAAAAGCTCCTGCACGTGGTCTAGAAATTTTGGGTCATGGTGTTGAAAGGAGTATTTTTCTTCTTGAGGTTGGCTATGAGGATGTACTTTGACTCCTGGGTTAATGTGGATGAAGTGCCAGTGATATGGCATTATTCCTGGGGATTACATGTTTTACTCTCAGTGTTTTCTTGTTGTCAATGTGATGGTGACTTGCTCTTGCACGTGGTCTGGTTGGTTTGGGACACGGTATTGATGAAGGAGAAGTGGCTGTTTGTAATATTGGTTGCAAGGATTTATCGTGACTCTCAGAATTGGTCTTATTTTGTAGCTCGAGTTGAGGGGCGATTACTTTGATTAGGGGTTGGGCCAGCTTGGCTCATGGATGTCATTGTGGATGACGGACATAATTGAAGTTGTTCTTAGTAGGCCTGGGATTGGTTATGTTTTTGGCATTTTTTGCCTGAACCGGAACTGAAATCGTTAAGATTTTTTCAGTTCGGTTAGGTCACTTTTTTTTGCCTGAACCGTTTTGGAATCGGAACCGTATTTTTCGGTCGGTTATTGATTGTAACCAGTTCCTGTACACAGCAAGAACTACACCCAATTTTGCAGTTTCCCAGCTATTCCCAGTCACATATACAAAACTACAGAAGCAATAAAGTGGTACCAATACATAATAATTATCTCAATAATTAGGTGGTCCTACTTATCGAAGTGCTTCCAAATCCAACTTCTCTCCCTTGATGAAGCTGCTGCTTTCGGTTTCTTCTCTGCCCTCTTTCTCTTTGCAGCAGCTTTCTTGGTGCTACGATGATATGACTGTACTCCTTCTCTAGGGAAAATCTCATTCCCCGGACCAGGGATACTTGAATTCGAAGCTCTCTGGTAAGGTTCGATTATTTAAGAATTGGGAATTTGGGATTGAAAGTAAGGGTCGGGTGTTTGGGATTTGGGATTTCAGATGATTGAATGAGGATCGAGGGTTTGGGATTTGCTAATTTGGTATTTCAAATGAAATTGGTATTTGAGTATTTCTAGGTTTTCGAATTGGGGATGAACAAATAAGTGAAGAGCTTAGTTCAATATTGAAACCGCTCTGATCGAAATGGGTGATAAAAATGGGGTTTTTTTTTAGTTTGTTGATCGAATATGGGTTATGCATGGGCTCTAAAATCATATGCATATGGGCTTCTAAAAATTTATGGACTTATGGGGTTGTATCACTTATATAGTTATATGGGCTAATAGGGACTGTGACACGTTCCTTCAGTTCTTTATAGTTAGATAAGTGCAGAACCGGAACCGAACTGCAGTTTATCAAACGGTTCAGCTCTAGCAAAAAGTGACGTTTTTAATATGCAGAACCGGACTGAATCGCCTATTTCTGTTCGGGTCGGTGCGATTCCACCTGTTCCTGGTTCAGAAATCCCAGGCCTAGTTCTTAGGGACGAGAGTGAGGAACTTTTGTCCACCACCGATCATTCCTGTCTTAAGTAATATTGTTATTTTGAATAGAAAATTACATATTAGTGTTATTTTAAAACTTTAATTATTAATAGAGCCACTAAATCTTTTTTGTCAATATAAGGCCACTTTGAGGCTAAAAATGTGATTACTTTGACTATTATACCCCTCCAGAATTATATTGAAGAAAATTCTAATCCGGATATATTTCAAAACCAGATCTCATTGCTCTCTCTCTCTCTCTCTCTCACACACACACACACACACATACACACACAGAGTTCAATTCCAAAACGGAGACATGAAATCGACCTCCTCTGATCGATGCTGGCGTTCTGGTTCGAACCTTTGACGAGTCTAACTGCAGTTGAAACGGCCCCAAAGCTCCGCCATCGCTCTGATCTAAAACGAATGGTGGCAGCAAAAGAAGATGAGGAACCTCAAGTTTCTGATCATCCAGCCGGAGGCAAGGATCTCAAATTCGAAGCAGAGTCGTTCTCCGATGAACGGTTATGATCTGGTGGCTCAGATATGAAGCAGTCGATGCTTTCCAAGTGCACAACTCCTGGCCTCGGCCTCATCACGAGATAACAGAAAACCTTGATCTGGTGACTGAGATAACACAGGCCTCCATATCACGTCGGCGGCGGTAGAATCGTCCACGTTCACGTTCTGTTTATGTTTTCCGGTGCTTGATTTTCATTTTGTATTTCCGGCTTCTAGCTTGATTTTTGTTATCTGAAAAAAATTAGACGGTGTTTAGTTTGGTTTGATTTGATTGTGATTTATTGGAATGAATGGGTTTGGATTTGTTTGAATTCATCTGTTGTGGAATTTTGCAAGGGAGAGAAAAAGAGTTGTGCTCTTGTATGATGGGGGGATGGTTTTGTTAGTTTGTATTGTTTTGATTTCTTTTGGTTTTGTTGTGTGGAATTGCTAGACTTTACGTATATAATGTATCAAGACTCAACACATTAACAGTAGCTTATGTTATAGTGGATTAGTTTTTTAACACATTAACAGTAGTTTTTGTTATAATGGAGTAGTTTTTTTTTAACACATTAACCGTAGCTTCTGTTTGAGCATTGCAAGTCTTTGAGAATAGTTTTTAGTATTAGTGATAGTAGTTTTTCTTACTTGTGAAAGTAACTTTTTGTGTTGCTGATAATAGCTTTTGTTGATGGTCAAAGTAACTTCTGTTACTGGATTAACTCTTTAGTGTAAGAGTAGCTCGCTGCTGTTGGTGATAGTAGCTTTTGTTGTTGGTGACAGTAACTTTTGGTGTTTGTGAGAGTAGCTTTCTGGTATTTGTGAGAGTAGCATTTGTTGTTAGTTAGAATAGCTTTTGGTGTTGGTAACAGTACCTTTTGTTGGTGGGGATAGTAGATTATGGTTTTGGGGAGAAAAGTTTTTATTGGTAACAGTAGCTTTTTTTTGTCACAATAGCTTTGGTTGCTGATGATAGTAGCTTTTGTTACCTCGCCGGAAGTTGCCAATATTTTTTTTTGCTGATGTCAGTAGCTTTTGCTACCTCACCGGAGGTTGCCGGAAATCTCACCAGAGTAGCTTTTGTTGCCAGCGACTGTAACTTTTGATGTTAGTGACAGTACCTTTTGTGGTCACCGGAGGTTGACCAGAGACCCGCCAGAGTTGGCCGAAGACCTCGCCGAAGAAGAGAGAGAGTGATTGTTGACTTTTTACTCTAGTGGCAGTTATGTAAATATGTTGGTTTTTTATATTCAAAATTTAACACATTTTTTAATCTAGTGGCCTTATGAGGGAAAAAAAACAGTTAGTGGCCTTATGGCAAAAAAAACATTGAAATATGCACTTATATGTAATTAACCCTATTTTGAAATAAAAGGTTTTATTCATTCTAAAAAAAAGTAAAAAATAAAGTAGGATAGTATTGTCCTATAATTCAGGGTCGACAGCTCTTCCAACACCAAAGACGGGGAATAAACCTTGATTTTTATTGACCTTTCAATAAGATGTTATTAGCAAACATAAATGAAACAAGCCAAGCATTAAAACAAAATAGCAGAAATGCATAACATATGTGTGTGTACGTGTAATGGTCAATCACTTTTTCTTCTTGATCAGCTAGCTTCAATTATTTCAAACAGTCTCATGTTATTGTGCAGGAATTTATCTAGGTGTTACAGATGTGTTATGTACTGTGTTGAAGCTTAATTCGCCAGCTCTGTCGACCTATGTGGTGGAAATTAAAATGATATTCTGATCGATCAAGAGGAAGGAAGTGGCACCCCTTGAATGAAAGATGTGAACAAGGTGAGTGCTCGCTCTGGTTGGTAGCTTGGAACCTCATGGCCTGCTCCCCTTACTGTGGCAAATACCAACCCCTCGTAACTAATCACATATCCTCCAACCTCGCCGGTGCTAGAGTACCATGGCCGAAATGGAGTCTCAGTCTTTAAGTTCAGCGTGTTAATGGCGTATCTTGTAGTTGTCACTGCTACTATCGAATCAACGTCTCCACTGCACACAAAAAAAACGCACAATCCATACGCCGAACATCCCTATGAGTATACATATGTAACCCTTATTTTTTGCCTTAATAATGAAAAAATCATAAAGAAAAAAAAATGATTTGATCAAGTTATGTGCTGACCTATATATCCATAATCTGATTCCACTTGCTATGAGCTCTTGTATTATGGGGAGGACGGTAACTGGGCTGTCCGTCCATCCAACATTACTGGACACCAAGAAAAAATTAAGGTCAATTAGTTAAATAAACAGAGTAATTGAAAATCTTCTTCTTTTTCTTCTTTACTCTTGAATCAAGTTTTCTATAATTTCTGTAGATGCATACCTGCAAGCTGACCATTGTGTGGGTTTAGCATGAAGAGCTGCTTGAACCTCCGGAAGATTTAGATAGGTGTTCACATAGTTGTCAGAGCATGGATCAAATTCATCTACCTGATGATCATGTACATGCATCATGCATCAATCTCAAATTGAACACACTTCCTAATATTACTAATAATTTGTTAGAATAAATCTTCTCAATTAGTTAGAAACTTACTGAAACAGTTGAGGCTGCAGGTTTGGATTCTGTATTGCAAAGTGGAGCGTATATGTTGTAAGGATCAATTTCTCCAACCTCATTCTCTGACTGACTCATATATTTTTCACATGTGCTTGAGATATTAAAAGTAACGAAATCGCAATATTTATTGATTCCTGCACTGGTTTCGTCAGAATTCAAAGCATGTGTCCACAAATAATCATAACCACCCTGTATACCGGTACTGGCATCAATCCAGGCATTCCCAATCTGCAAATATATATAGTTAATATACGTAGACAGAGAGGCCATAAGTAAACAGTCTTGTAGTCACATTGATATATAATTAAATTACAAGAAAATAAGAAATTTAACTCACTGCAATTCCTTTGAGGTTGATTTTCGTTTGATTTGTGATTTTGTTCTCAGAGACAATGGTGTATGCAAGCTGAGGTACGTAGTGACCAGCGTAACTCTCTCCTGTGATGAAGAAGTCTCTGGTTTTGTATTCAGGAAATTTTTCTAGCCAGTTTATAAGAAACTTGTAAGAGTCAGAGGCAGTTTTGTTGTCACCCACGTTTTGATAGTCAGATGTTGTGTTTGAATATGAGAACCCAACTCCTGCCGGAGACTCCAAGAAGAGGACATTTGCCTCTGCAATGAATGCATTCACAGCTCTTTAGTTTGTCTAAATGGATTAAATTATATATAATACGAACAGGTGGAATACGGGCGTTCTTTCTCTATTACTGTTGCTACACAAATAAACTAAACAGATTATAGGTCATGGGAACGTACCATTGTTCCATGCATAACCATTCTTGTATAGTGAGTTCCCATCACTGTTGACTCTGAAAGGTCCCAGTTCTTCCATGGCTCCATATCCAAGAGACGAGCATCCTGGTCCTGTAACATACATGAACATATACAACATCATTAATTGGTCATACATAGATATGCTGTCTAAAATCACCATTCCATTGGATTTTCTTGTCAATTTGTCATGATGTACCCCGTTCTTAGATTAGAATTTCATTTTCATCATTATATGCCTACATTAATATATAGTGTTTTCTTGGTCTGTAACTTTAATCGTTTATATATAAAAGTTTTGGTCAATCAAAGTAGATTGTAGATGTTGTGAAATATAAATCAACTCACACTAGTTAGAAAATATTTCTTTCCACCATTAAATTTAGATTTAAAGGTGATTGACCAAATTTTTGCTAGCACATAACAAAGACAAGAAAATGCATTCTTACTTTGTTGACCGATGTATATTAATTTATAATTCTGTGCCCTAATCAATGCACTAAATAATCAATCTAATTAACACCGGGGCATAATGTTAACATGTTGGCAATCTAGATATATATATTTTTTATCAAATAATTGTATTCATACAGAAGATGTTACAAGCGGTATGAATACTACAATCAAGGCCACTAATGTTAACATGTTGGCAATCAAGATATGAAATATTTACCTCCATTTAACCATAGCACCAGAGGTTTTGTTGAAGAGTTCTGGGGCGACTCTACAAAGTAGTAGAACAATGCTCTCCCAGCGTCAGCGTCAACCGTAACATATCCTGCATATTGATTAAAATCCACTCCTTCGGTTGGTTGTCCGGGCAAAGCCTCAACCTTATCGGCTTCTTTTGACCCATCTTGGGATCCAACATACACCGGAGAATAAGTGTTATCTCCAACCTGATCTAAGCCATTCTGCGACTCAGACTGAAGAGGCTTTTGATATCTGTGAGACTTAATCAACTTGTTGAGGTTGCCAACTTGGTTAGCGCTGTTGCATGATACAGATAGAAGGAGCAAACATGAGAGCAACGAAAGCTTCATGGTCATCTTGCTTCTTAATTAGAAGATATATACTTGCTAGCTAGGATATCTATAAATGGCGCTTTGGGTAGTATTTATAGAGACCTCAGGATCAGTACTGAAACAATGTTCATTGGTGGAACGACAATACTGAGGCTTCATGTTGTGTTTAACGGCCATTGCTTATAGCATAGTAGCATACGAACAATTATGTATACAACATCTTTACAGCCTCTGGTGTTTGTCAATTCATCATTATCTAGATTAAAGAATCGAATTTTTTTATTCGTTGACCGGATTAGATATACACAAAACCAGCTAGCCTAGAATTGAAAAATAGTTAAATGACAATCTCCATCATTTAATTTTGGAGGGGAGCTTGTAGATATTCTCGCGGGAAAAACATACAAACAGTACCTGAAGTTCGGATCCCGACCCAACTTTAGTACCTAAAGCCGTTAACTCAGTAACGGCGTCTGACAGGTGGCATATATTGAAGGGTAATTTCGTCTTTTCATATTTAATTCATTATTTATATATATATATATATATATATA
>LYNE01001446.1:25772-72904 GCA_001662545.1 Rosa x damascena | reverse complement strand
TATGCGACGGCATTTTGCCGTGGCTATAAGTATTGGCGACGCCACCATTTGCGTCAGAAGCATTGCCGTAGCAGAGCCGTCGCAAATGCTTTTTTGCGACGGCAAAATAGCTTTTTGCGACGGCAAAATAGCTTTTTGCGACGGGGGGGCGCCGTGGCAAATGCAATTTTTTTTTGTAGTGCTTCATGTGCACATCTTTCTCACCAATCAACTTTTTAAATGAAGGTTCATCGATTCGGTACTCCGAATTCGGTGTCGTATCATATATCTTACATCAGCATGTCGACGACTCTGCGCAGTCTTTCTCCATTCCTCTTTCTTTTTTCTTTTTTTCTTTGGTTACCGTTATGCCTGGAAAATTCTTGTTTGGTGAGCTGGCTGATGGCGTTAGTTGATGTTTTGGGATTTGGATGATGAAATGCTTTTCTTGATGGGATTTGTTGTTCGTTCTTGCAAATTAATTGGGTGATTTGGTTCCTTTCTAGGATCATGTTGGAAAGCTTGGTGACTATTCTGTGTCACCCGGAGGACTGACAGCTTCGGCAAACATTGCTGGTGTTTCCTTTCTTAGCGGATTTCCATCCGGGTTTCCTCTCTTAGAGGGTTTTCTCTTTTGATGAGCTATTATGGTTATTGGGCTTGTTTTATTTTTCCTTTCAGTTTGTTTGTAATCTAGGCAGAAAGTTTATTTGGGCCTTTGCTTGTTTGTTTAATACAAAAAGGGTTTTCATCATTAGTAAGGTCTAAACTTTTTTGAACCGGACAAGATGGTACTCAAACTTTCAAAAGAATCAATTAGGTACGTTAACTTATAAAAACGCATCATTTAGGTAGGTCTGTTAATTTTCCATCAAATCTCAGTTAAAATTAAAAGTAAATTCGACATTTCAACGCACTTTTCACATGAAAAATACATTTACACTCTCAATAATTATCCCAAAAAAAAAAACCATGAAATTTGAAAACCTACACAACCAATCCTAAATACCAGAGGAGAGACCGATATAGAGTTCCTTTTTTTTTTTTTTTTCCTTGAAGGATTTTAAAGAAAAAGAAAAACAAAAGTATGTGGAATGTCTGTTTTGCCCTCAATTTTAACGGAGAGTGGATGGAGATTTGAGGGAAGTACCCAAGTGAAACGTTTTTGTAAGTTGACTAAGTTCACGTATCTAATTGATCACTTTGAAAGTTAGGGTACTATTTTGTCCAATTCAATAAAATTTAGACCCTACCCATGATAATAATCCTTGAAAAAATATCATTTCACTGCCCAAAAGAAAAAGAGCACTTTGAGCTAAATTAATCTGATATCTATGTAATTAATTAATCTAAAATAGTAGTGCAAATTTGTAATTATAAGGTGGTCGCTGAGAAAAGAAGAAGCATATGCTGATGGTATATATGCACCTTTACTCGATCACTCAGCTAGCTACAAGTCTCAAACAATGAAGGCTTTGAAAGTTAGAGAGAACCCAAGAACTGAAGAAAGCCATAGCTAGCACCACCCTTTCATATATAGATTACAGTTCACGGTACAGTAGTAGTCCACTTCACTCTTTGATAATGACATTTTTTTGTTTTCTAAAACCCATCAAAAATTCATTAATTTTTTTTTATCTTGTTAATAATTTAGACAAAATAAAGTGACAGATCTAGAGAAATAATATTCATGCATGTAATCCAATTAACTTTGCTCAGTATTAGTAATAACATGTTTTTTCTCATCTAAGATATATATATATATATATATATAGTCAGGTGTTTAAAATCAATATCCTAGCCAACATTTACTTGCCGGATACTCAGAGTTGTCTCATTGTTAATTTGGATGCATAGTACTTCAACAATAAATAAAAATAAAAAGAAGTCCTATGCAATCAAAATGTATCAATATACAGTTTGAAATGGTTTTGAGATGGAGTGAACTTACATGAGAAAGATACAGAAATATACTCGTTTTAGGCCGATGGGCTATGGCTACTAATTAACAGGAATAAATGTGTTTGGCAGTAACTAATTAGCATCATGGATCAACGACATCAATCAGTCAATTTATTGTAATGGCCCTTAAAACCCCATTTTAGAAATATATGATCTCACAAACGGAAGAGTATATATATAGTACTATCTTCTTCTTTTTATATCTGAGAGTGTGATGTTTTATAACTCGCGACCTTTCTAGAACAATAGCTTGATTATTACATGAGACAATTTGGTTACAATTCATGATATCATATATGTAATATTTAGAGTATCTGATTTATAACTAATTGGATGAAAAGTTTTGAGTGCGATTTTTATGAGATTTATCTAATAAATTACTCATTGTATGATTGAGAAGTAAAAACAAAACAAAAGTTAATGCCAAAAAGAAAAAAAGAAAAAGAACAAAACAAAAGTTGTACCAGTCATGACCATTAAGATCGAGAAATTAAGGAAAAACCCGTCATATATATATACTTGGATTACTTTCTCTTTTCCGATGGCTTCTCTAATAATCTGAACCTGGACGTGGTAAGGTGGTAACCTGCAGTAACATAAATTAAAGGAGCTGCCATTTTTGGTATTGTTTGTCATATTCTGAACAGCATCCCTTTGGATTCCTGACAGAAGAAGAAGAGAACAGGTAGTTTTGTTAGGACGTGGCATCTCTTGATTGGTGAGTCACCCCTAGTCATGTTGGCAATTCGAATATTTCTGGTCTTTTTAGGGCTATTTTCTGTACGAAGAGAACGCATTGCAAATATCAGTTATTCACTTATTCTAAAGATCGAAAGTTCGAAACTAGAGATAGGCCGAGGGTGAGTGTATTTGGTGTGATGGTAAAGTAAGATGCCAGGTAAGACAATGATTTATTTTAATCCTATCAAGATGGGAAGAGGTGAGGTTTAAAAAANAAAAAAAAAAAAAAAAAAAAAAAAAAAAAATTAAAGCTAAAGAAATATTTTTGAGCATTTATGCGGCTTTTTTGTAGATCTTAATTTCATAGTGCAAAAGATCTATAATTGTGTAACTTTCTTGTAGGCAAGTCATCAAAGGTGTTCATGCCATCATCCCTTTGTCATAGCTGATTCACTTGGTCATCATAGAATTACAAATGCTGTTAAAACATCTGGGATTCTAAAGGAGAGACTGTTCGGAGCCGCCTACAATTCTAAGAAGCAGTCCGTGATGAGTGGTATATACACTTATAACTAGACCTTCCCATTGTTTAGCATGACACTACTTATCTTAAGTACGATTTCGTGTGTGGGGCAAAATTAAAAAAAAAAGTCATCAAAGGTGTTCTGACCTTTGGTTAATCAACCTGCATGAATATTCAAAACTCGAGACATTTAATTGTTTCTGTGGAGCAAACTTCTCCCCCAATATTGAAACCAAATCCCCTTGGGTTTCAAAACAAATCTCACCCTTTTTTAAATGACACATGGACCCTATGGTCTTGGAGAAAATGAATCACGCTTGTACGCAGTAAGTAGCTAGTCTTATAGACTCGACATCTTATTGAAAACCTATATTAGTGCTAATTGTGAGGGAGATGGAGTTCGGGTTACGTCTTAGACCTCATGTGGCATTTAATAAACAGGCACGACTTGGTGTGTTAAGACTTAAGAGAGCAGATCCGCAGTTCATATTTTAGCATTAATTTTGTGCTTATGCAAAAATCAACATTATTTAATTACATGTTGCACATGAATACAAACGGTGAAACCCTAAACTAAAAGGAAAAAAAAAAATAAAAAAAAAATTAATCTTTCTATATTTCAAGTGTAAGAATAAATTTCTACCTACTATTACGTACTACCACTAGCAGGCTTATTCTTACCTTGCAAACAAAAGAAAAGACTTAACCTTAATTGGACAACAGTATAATGTTTGCGAAACAATCTTTGATGTTCAAATAAAATTGAAAATGTTGTTTTCGTGGTCAATATCCAAATTCATAACATTTAAGTGAGCATTGAGATTGTATGGGGTTGTTCTGTTACTTTTTTTTTACGTGGATAAGTGTTTTAGTTGGTTAATGCCTTGGGCTCCTCTGTTTTCCGAACAAGCCTAATAGCTTGGCGCTTATATTCTAGCAAGTTTGATCCTCTAAGGCCGAACCTATCTAAGGGAGTCGAATAGGGCAATCTTGCTTTGTAAATTTGACCTAAATAAAGCACACTCTTATACTCTGCATCACTGGCGAGAGCATTTTTGTCCGCATAGAACTGAAATCGTTACATTTTGCCATTGTTGTTTTATACATAAGTATAAAATCAACCAAAGATAACAGTATTAGGTATATGATTCTGTTTCACTGAAAATATTTTGAGAGGTAAAAAAAAAAAAAAAACTTGGGAGCTAGCTACTAGGTGCGGAGTTCCTACAATATGGGCACGAATTGCGTGTACTATTGTGCTGCCGCCTACCACAAAGGCACAAACACAATACAACACGTTACCTCATTTAAGAGCTGAGATTCTGAAATCATTGGCCCAAGTGAAGAAAATTCAAATCCTTATAAAGCTTGGAATACCAAATCCTTCCTACCACATTGGCACAAAACAATAGTTCCTTGTTAACACCATCTGCCACCTCAAATGCCAAAACAAACACCAAAGTTTTCAGTAACATTTGCTTTCCCACTTCGGTACCATTCTTCATTGCTTGGCGTGGTCTATAAATAAAGGGCAGGAGTCCTTCCCTTTTTCTTTCACAAGAGAGATAGAGATACGGATAGAGAGAGGGAAATGGGGAGGAGTCCATGCTGCTCCAAGGAAGGACTTAACAGAGGAGCTTGGACTGCCTTGGAAGATAAAGTACTAACGTCTTACATCAAAGCCCATGGAGAAGGCAAATGGAGAAACCTCCCAAAGAGAGCTGGTATGTACCCAGTCTGTTCTTCTCTCTGTTTCGATCCGCTCTCTTTTCACTTCTGCTTTTGCTCTTCTCTTACTCTGTCTTCACTCTATTTTTAATGCAGGTTTGAAGAGATGTGGTAAGAGCTGTAGACTGAGATGGCTAAACTATCTGAGGCCAGACATAAAGAGAGGTAATATATCCGGGGATGAAGAAGAACTCATTATCAGACTCCATAATCTTCTTGGCAACAGGTAAAAACTACAGCCCTCTCACAACTCAAAATTGTTATTGTTGTTGTCCCCCCCTCCTTCCTCCTATCAATTAAAGTTTCTACTTTGGTTATGTTATAGATGGTCTCTAATAGCTGGAAGGCTACCGGGGCGAACAGACAATGAAATCAAAAATTACTGGAACACCACTCTGGTGAAGAAAGCTAAACCCGAATCGCATTCGGGATCATCCAAGGAAACATCTCCCGCTCCGACCAAATTCAGGCCCAGAACGCCATCAGCCACAGCCACTCAACCTCAAGTAATAAGAACCAAGGCCACTAGGTTAACCAGAATGCTAGTCCCATCACTCCCACTTCTAATCGATGATTACTCAACAACCACAAGCCCATTAGATCTTCGAGTTCCTCAAACCCAGTCGGTAAGTTCACTTCCTGAAGACGTAGCAAATACAGAAGTACACATTCAGGGGACAGATGCAATGAACTTTGGCTGCAATGGATTTCAAGCAACTGCTGGTGAGGATGAAGATGCTATGGGAGGCTACGATATTCCATTAGATGATGGAATGCTCAATGATTGGACAGGAAATGATAACTGTGATCTTGAGAAATATGGTGCTTCATTGGATTTAGATTCCTTGGCATTTTTGCTGGACTCTGATGACTGGCTGGGCCAAGAAAATAGTATCTAATCTTTAAATATATGGTAAATAGGTTATAATGTCACACAAGTTACTAATATGTAAACAATAAAAGTGAGGCTAAACAAAATCAAATATCGGGACGTACGATTCTTATTCCTCTGTAATTGAGATGGGTTTTTGAATCCGAAAGATTTTATTCTAGAAATTAACATTGTCACGAAAAATATCACTTAATAGTGAGCTCGTATTTTAATCTTCAAATTTATATCTCCTCTAGCTTAATTACATAAATAAGTGACTTTTTTGGAATTTAGTTCTTCTGATTAGTAAGTTACTTTTACTAGTACCTACTGAACTCTTTTATGTGCACACATGTGATTCAATTATTTCTAGTAAGAGTTGAGATTGACTATTAAGGGTCACCTATAATTCAATTGAATATTAAAGATTGAGATTAAAACACCAACATAGCATTAATCTGATAGTATTTGATATCAAATCCAAGAATATGTGATCATAAATTATATGTAGTCAATTGATCGAATGTGGAGTCCAAACTAATAATATCATGTAGCGTCCAAGAATATGTTATTCCATGGTTTTGAACTACCACTTAGCACTGTCATGTAGTGGTCTAAGCTAATAATATCACTCGAATTTGGTGGGAACCATTGCAAGAGGTGAAAAGTAAAATTAAATTAAGAAAATCAATCAGCAAAAAGTACATGTCATATGAACTGATAACTTTAACCTGGATCACCACGTGTACTATGATCAGAGACCATAAAATATTTTTTCTCAATCATGAACAATTCTAATCAAATTATTGTTACTAGAGTTTAATATTATTAATGCGAGAAATTTAGAAGAGTGATCTAATTCCTCACTTGCTCTCATCACTATAAAAACCGAACAGTGCTACTCATGATACTCATCTACCTATGCTATATAATTAAGAGAAGAGTTTTTATAAAACAATTTGGATTCAATTTGTATATTATATAACTTTTTTTTTGTTGGTTGATTTGTATATTATATAACTTAGACACTCATTGGCATTGTTAGAGAATCTTTAGTAATACTAGCTATTTTTTAGTCAAATTTTAGCTAAATAACTAAAAAGTCATTTTAGCTAGTCACTTTAGAAATACTTGTGCCAATGGCGTAGACACACTAGAGCGAGAAGGTCATTTGACCCTTCTCAATATTTTGAAATAATCCCTAATTGGTTGGAATGTTATAGACTTTCACATAATATTATATTTAATTATGTTGTTTGACCCTTCTGACAGAGAAGACAAAACAATGTCGAACAGTTTTGGCCCACAGCTTGGACAACTGCACAACCTCGCCATTTTTTTAATTTCTTACTATATTTTATTCAATGATCAACTAATCAATTATTATCCCGTAAATGTTTAGATTTTTTACTTTTTTTTTTGTTTATCTCCTAATCATTTTTCCACTCTTGCATCTCTTTATATGATCAAAGAGTTCATCATGTCTTTTCTAATTTTCGGCAAAGACTTCGATATAACTAGAGAGTAAGCTTTATTTTAAATTGTTAATAACTTCAATTCAATTAAAATTAAAGAATTCCTTTAATTTTATGCATAGTTCATAAATTTTTAGAGATTAATGAATTTAATTTATTCTTCCATAAAGATCATAGAAAATGATTTGCAAAACCAAATGTGAGATGTGTGGATGAATGCCTGATTACATATATTGAGAAAAATATATTGGATTGTTTTTTATATTGATAATGATTACATATATATATATATATATATATATATATCAAAATAAGAGCAATCGTCGTGAACATTTATAATTGGTTTAGAGAAATTTGTTATATTTAAGTATTGTAATGATTTGTGATTTTTCTTATATCAAAAGAATGATATATAAACTGAAATATGAAATTTTTTTTTGTAACAATTAGTGTATAAATTTTATGTTATTTGATGAAATTTTTATTTTTGTTTAATCGTTAAAATATGAATCCTGACCCTCCTAGTTCATGTTTCTAGCTACGCCACTGACTTCTGCATTAGTGTTTTCTATTTTAGCTAGTTTTGAATTTATATTATTTTTTAAATGAAAATTAAATAGTTTAAATATATTTATAAATAACTTAAAATGAATATTTTAAATTATAGAGAGTCTTATCTCGGTCTATATATATATATATAATTTTTTTTTTTTTAAAGGGGTTTGGAACCCAGCCCTAGCTGAGAGGCTCAGCCCCACGCCCGGTTCCATTTATTAACTCATAATTTTGCATCGGGGGGGGGGGACATAAAACCAGAACCCCGAGCTACATAAGAAGAATGACAAATATCCTCGTAGAGAACGTCCTGAATAATAACATAAGTCTCCTCTAACCATACATTATCAAGCATACCCAAACTAGCAAGATAATTAAAAGTTATAATGGAGAGCTATTTAGGAGTCTAATGCAGTTGCTAAAATAGATAAAAAGCTAAACATGCTCTCCAAAATAGTTAAAGAGTCAAAATAGAGAGTCTGCTAAAGATGTTCTTACATCGTTCTTTTATAAAATTCCATATAATATTCCATTCTCAAGTTAAATGTTCTACTAAAATATATTAGACAACGCCAATCCAATCACTCCCTTTCTCCCCTTTCACAATCTTCATCATGCTACAATAACTTCACAATTCACATGCATTGTATATGTATGTTCTAAATTTCAGAAAGAATTGCATTCTTCTAAATACATCAATTTTTGTCTCCATTGTGATCATAAAAACTTGATGTATAGCGATTAATTTTTGTCTCCATTGTGATTATAAAGATGCTCTTACATCGTACTTTTATAAAATTCCATATAATATTTCATTCTCAAGTTAAATGTTCTACTAAAATATATTAGATAACGCCAATTCAATCACTCCCTTTCTCCCCTTTCACAATCTTCATCATGCTACAATAACTTCACAATTCACATGCATTGTATATGTATGTTCTAAATTCAAGAAAGAATTGCATTCTTCTAAATACATCAATTTTTGTCTCCATTGTGATCATAAAAACTTGATGTATAGCGATTAATTTTGCTTGTATATTAGAAGAATTTTATTTCTCAATTGAATCGCCGAATGCATCGTTTTCCTGTATCGTGACAATTGAAAGCTTCAATTCAACTGTTATCGACACCAACGGTATCTGGTTAATGAACCTAATGACATGACAATTCATACATTGGTAATTCATCTTTAATATCATTATCAATAGGGATGGCAATGGGGCGGGTTGGGGATGGGGATCACAATATCATCTCCATCCCCAGGGTCATTTTCTACCCCCATCCCCGCCCCAATCCCCAATAAAAATATATTGGGGATTCCTCATTCCCATCCCCATTGGGGACTAAACCTCCAAACCCCCCAAATCTCCAATAAGAATTTAATAAATAAAATAATTTTTTCTCATATTGCCTTTTTTAAAATCAAAATCTACAACAAATAAATTTAAAATATGATTAAATTCATAAATCATAATTCAGTGAGTGCAAAAGTCAAAACATATTAAAGTAAAAGTGTAGTCATTAAAGTAAAGTAGTAAATGTATATATTTGTGATTTATATTATAAAAAAAATATTTTAAATATATATATATATAAGTTAAATATATGTATATATTATTGAGGCGGGTTTGGGGATAGGGATCACAATATCATCCCCGCCCCATCCCCAATCTTAGATAGCGGGGATGGGATTGGGGATCCCCATCCTCATTCCCCATTTGTCCCTGAATTCTCCCCCTATTAGAGGCGGGTATCCAATGGAGCTCCGCTCTGCTGGAGATTTTTGCCATCACTAATTATCAGGTCACTAGCGTTTTCAACTTGTTTGCTTTCTATACGGAGACCAATAATTTGAGGGTCGTCTGTTTCGCTTACGTCATCTGATGAATTAAAACGACTTGTTTCAACTTTTGCACCATGTCAAGTTGTCAACCTATAAACCCAACAAGGCGAGGCAATAATAACAAGTAGGTATTTTCAAATTAAAAATATATTGCTAAGGGCTATGAAGCGTGTGTAATGTGATCGATGACATCGATGATGTTTACAAACTTCGTTATGATTGCCACAATAAAAGTTTTTAGGTGGAAATCAATTTCACGAGAAATGGTACCAATGCATGTGGCCATGTGATCAATATATCTTGTTCTTATTTGATGATGTAACAACATATATCCGGTCTTTATATGCCAAGTGTGCGGACCATATACATGAGCATTAATCACTTGTCCTCGATCTACTTAAATTTTTTTTATCTTTTTTTTCTTGAAAATAAATTTTTTAAAAATCTTTATGTGAAGAATATTTTGAAGTCGTTCTACAATATATTTGAGTTTATGATATTATATGAAGTGAGGGAGCCATTTCAATGAGAACTATTTACGGACTTTTGCGTGAGATTCATTTTTCGATCACATTTTCGTAAATCAACTGTTGAATATTTAGATATTTATGTGTATATCATTTATGCAATTTTTCAATTAAATTGAAAATCGTTAACACACTCATAATCGTGATTTATCAGTTATGAACATGAACGGTTCATGTTTGACAGATTTGGTTCATTCATAGATTTGATCTTGTTCAGTACCTTAATGATTAGCGATTTGACATAAACTTTTCATAAGTGATCTACTCATGTATCCATAAACTTTTAACGATTTATTTGTTGTAATGTAATCGAAAATTGAGCATTCGAAATAATTGATTAGAAAATCCTCAACTAATTCTCATTTTAGTGATCCTTATTAGAAGAGATCCCAGTAAAATTAGAACCCTTCTAACTCGATTGTTTATAGGCATGTTTAGTGCTACTTCATAAAATTATTAAATTCAACAAATTATGCACTTTCTTTAACTACATATGTTTCATTCACGCAGTCAATCATTTTAATGTTCTACTTGATTACAAACTCATACTACAAGACGCGGCTACTACATATACGAAGTTTGAATCTATTTTTAAGTACAGATACAACACAAACATAAAAGAAAACAAGAGAGATTAGTTTTGTTTTTTCTAGCAAAGCAAAAAAAAAAGAGAGTATTTAAGTGTGATTTGTGCTTTGAAATGCCGGTAGCTAGAAGGGGAGGGGTAGGTAAGGGTTTCCCCTACTCAATTTAATTATTTTCCCTTTTTCACTGTTTGATCCATCATATTCAACTTTGAGGTGGGTGAAGAAATATCTTTCAAAATTCAAAGTTATTGACCACTAATTTTGAATAGATGATTTATTTAGTTAATGCACTTGGAATTACCATGAGCCATTTTCTTTTTGCTCATATTTAAGAGTATCAGAGAAGTGAGATATCTATGTCTCAGGAGCATGCTAAAAAGTATGGTTGAATTATTTCATTTTGTTCCATCATGGTTTACCCATAATTTCTGCCATTTCTCATATTCTTTGGGGGTTTTCTTTAATTTAGCTTTTCAGCTCTTTCCTTTTCTCAATGATTTAAGGATCAATAAGTGATGACCAAAAAATTTGACTGTTTGAGTTCCCGTCCCTAGCTATTTGTCTAAGATTAATCACGGTGATTTTGTGGATCCAATAGAAAAGGTGAAATCTACACTCTTTATTTTTATTTTTATTTTTGGGTTAAAATGTTTATAGAAAGGCAAAAATTAAGTTAGTAAAGAAAAAAAAAATGTGGAATGTAAAATAAAGAGTATAAATTTTACTTTTAATTTGTCTGATTTTTTTATGACAAAACATGTAATGTGCCCGTTCACTCAAACTGAAATCTGTTACACGTACCATGCGTTCCACGCCAGCTAATAATCTCTAGGTTTTGCAATCTGCAATTGAGCAACGGGACAGCAACATGATCGAGAAAGCGAGGGTTTCAATTATACAACAACACGTACATAATTAAGATTATACAATAATACAAATTAAGCTGATCTAAGCTGCAGTAGATGTGATATATATATATATATATATATATATATATGCAATTAAATATATAGATCGATGTGGTAGTCCAACTACTTTTAGAAGGTTTCTATTCTCAAATGACGTCGTCTGTGTTCCTAACCCAGGCTATATATAATATATATAAGCTTAAAAGAGTTTATTAATTAAAGAAGTTGCCCTCAATGACCCCAAATGGGAAACAAATGTGGGTTTGCATTACTTGGAGCCTAAGATTGTCATAAAAAGATCCATGTATGTATTTATATACCAGTGCAGGTCTTTTCGATAAGAGAAGATCTGTCACGCAAGAAATTATTATAGGTCTACTTATTGACCTCAATATGCAGCCTAGAATCAGTAAACCACGTTATTTGACTTTTTTTTGCGTTCGTTCATAATGCTGGTGTTAATGTTGGACTATTGTAGTTAATGTAATTTGTACGCACTTTAACCAATTAGTTTTGTTTTACTCTACGAAGTAAGTGATGTCAAACATATTGAGTACGTACGAATTAATCAAAGAATTATTTTCAACAATTCATTAATGTTGATTTCTGCTGCATACCAAATTCACTTTCACAATAACAGTGATTATATTCACTTACAGTAGAGGTAAGTGAATAAAATGGCCCTGCCCATTTTAAGCGGACTTAGTCGTGCTTCGTGACGTGCTTGGGTCGGCCCATTTATTATCGTGCCGGCCCATTTACTTAAACATTAAGCCCGGCCCGGCTCATGGCCCAAGCCCATATCGTGCCGGGCCGTGCTCGTGCCTACCCAATATCGTGCCGGGCCGTGCTCGTGCCGGGTCAATAATGGGCCGTGCTCGTGCCTACCCACTATAAATCATGATTTTAAAATCTTAATTTGAACAAAGAAAAATTAATTTTATTTAACTATTTAGAAAATTAAAATAAATTAAGTTATACAACGTTTTTCTTAATCTTAGCTTTTTAAGATTAGATTTCTAATAATTTTTTATATTCCACTATAAGAAAGAAAAAAAAAAAACTCAAAATATATTGTTTTTAGTATATTATTGTAAGATTAATCTTTATTAATATAATGAAGATTTAGTATCTATTATTCTTTCCTTTATTCTATAGTTGTATTATCATGAGATTAGTCTTTATTAATAAACATATATTTAATATTTAGAAAAAATACTTATGTCAAAACAAGGATATAATGTTTTGTTTCATTATTTTGACAATATAAAAGAAAGCATTGGTGGAATTGTCATGAGATTTTAAATTAAAAGGTCTCATATTCAAATCTCATCATTATAGTTTTTTAATATATTTTTTTAAAAAAATAAAATTTTGTGTTTGTAACGGGACGGCCCACAATATGTTGTATTCGGGCCCGGCCTGACCCGTTATTCTAACGTGCTCGGGTTGTGTCGGGCCACTAACTGGCTTGGGCCGTGCCGGGCCCATGCCGTGCTTGTGCTTAGTGGCCCGTTTGCCACCTCTAACTTACAGTCTTACTCACGTAAAAGACAGTTTTATGAGATTGTGTGGGATAAATGTATCTCAACCACATGTATTAAATTTAAAAATTAAGATTATAATAATTTGAAACTGTATATTTGTTTTCAGCAGTCAGATTCAGTTTCTCTCACAGTCTCTTAAAAATTTTCTTTAAGTGAGCAAACATCTATTAACTTATGCTAATTAATCAAAGACATTGACCGACCTCTTTCAATACTTAATGTGAAATTAGGCAAAACCTTAGATACAATAAACAATGTCAAACCCTTAGAAGCTAGTCAATGTACATGAGGTAAAACCTTCCTACCAAAAACCAAATGCTTCTAGAAACGCACAAACATGATCGATCTTAGGCCCGGTCTTCGGGGAGAAAAATGTTCAGCAGCCTGCAGAGTCTTGCACATCGTTTTCAATCCCACATACATGCTAAACTCATTCAAACAATTGTTACAGGTTAATTCACCTCCTCCAATAATGCATATGCGTGCACAGTTATATATGAATATGTAGAATTTTAACCAATTAATTAAGTTGCATTAGTACCTAACATTCTAGCAGCAAGCTGGTAAGTTTCATATATGTCAAATGTAATGGAAGGGCAGATGAGAACCGTCTCACAATACAGAACGCAGTAGCGTCCTTGTTCCTTCAGTACCTTGTGATTTTTGTTTAATTTATGAAATTCCTAGCCTTGTGATGTATGTCATCATAAAAAAGAAAACTCAAGCAGTCAATATCACAATGACATATCGGAAAATTCAAAGGAAGAAAACATAAAATTGACAGTTAAAATTTTAATAAATTGAGTTGTTGATCAAGCAGGTAGTAGTTACTTGAGATTGTCTTCGTCCCAGAGCTGTCTTCTATATGTTGTTCATCTATGAAGTTTTTATTTATTTAAAAAAAAAGCTGTTATTTCTAGCCCCATCTAACAAATAAGTTGAGTATAACAAAATGTAAAAATATCATATTAACAAATTTACACTATTTAATAAATAGTTTATAAGTGGCTGCTTTCAGGCTTTCAGCCTTTCATTAGCTTCTATTCTCACAATTCAATCCTTGCTTTCTTTTACAACTAATTTCAAATGCTGTACGTATTGACCATTGTGAAGACTTATTTAATTAAATTTCCTAGACAATCGATGATTGATGTTTGGACTAATTAACGCCTGATCGTGAAGTACCTTAATTATTTATGCAAATATTTGTGAAGCTGAACCATTATTGTTATTGTTGTTGTATTATTGATTTTGAAGGTCGTTTTTGTCTGAGTTTTGAAAATGAACCACTATGGTGCTGCCCTGATCCGTCACCTATTAAAGTCTGTCACGTCCAAGTACCATAAGTGGATCCCACACCGGTTAATAACAAGTAGGGTTCCAAATTTCCAATTGGTGAAGCTTGAGCAACAAAGTCAGAAACAGCAATATGAAGAAGAAAAGGTAGGTTAAATGATGGTAGGGTTTAATGATATATATATATATATATATATATATATATAAAATGTAAAATTTGAGCTGATCATCAATGGAAATTATTCTATACACTGACGGTGCAAATGATCTAACATTTATAAGATAATCTCAACCATTGATATTTATAATTAATATTATGTAAGAGTGTATTTAATATAATCTAACCATCCATTTATGTCGGTGCAAGTGCACGTCGGTGCACTGAATCCTCCACCGATCATCAAAGCTAAATATGTGTGTGTGTGTGTGTGTTTGTGTCCAATTAGATCGATGATGATGTGTTGCAATCCAACTACTGTAGAAGGTTCCAATTTTCAAACGACGTCCTAATGAAATTTCTAACCTGACCAGGTTAATTAAAGTAGTTGTACTCAATTATCCCATGGAAAACAAACTTGGATTTGGATTACTACTTATCATCAAAATGTGGTTTTACTTGAAGTACAAGATTTGTGTTTGTCGTGACCCGAATGTCAGTGAGATAAGAAGCACGAGAGAGTTTCTGAGCTATGATACTAAATCCTCTTGTCACTTGTGAAGAGAAATACACGAAGCGTCAAAGCGCAAACCGAGCGGTAATGTTTTAATTACTCCAGTATGATGGTGTCGAAGTTAATTTTCTTGTTTTTATTAACAGAATAAAGATAGATATATAAAAGAGTTAATATCCATTAACAAAGGTCGTTGACCTTATTAAATAGGCATAACGAGAGTCGATGTTACCTTGCTTTGGAGTCTGGATGTGGGAGAGATGGACCTCTCCTATTTAGTAGTGTTTAGGCTGTGACATCTCTCCATCTACCTTTTTTTTTTTTTTTTTTTGAGAAGAATCTCTCCACCTATCTCTCCAGCTACCTTGAATGTTTTTCTTTGGGTACCAACGTGGTGGGCTGTCCCAAAAGTTTCGCTTATGACGCAAGTCCTGACCAAGATACGCTGGTAGGAGACAACAACGCTATATGTATCGATTGACCTTGATATTCTGCTGGTATGTACAAGATTCTCTGGCATCTATCATATGCTAGAAGCTATATGTAGGTCTCTACCTATTTTCATTTCCAAGATGGAAGATCTGTCACGCCACAAATGTTGATACAAATGAGATCAATGCAAGACAGATTCAGTAATGCCACACTATTTGACGTCTCGCATTTGTGTTCGTTTACGATGCTGGACAGCTGGTCTTGAAAATTAAGCTGATAACTGATGAAACGTTAATTCTAGCTAATTAAGCTTTATTGGCACCAATTTCGAAGTGACTAGCTAGGTGGCTATTGCAGCTAGTTAATGTAATTTTTAATGCAGCTAATTTATTTTATAACTATATATACACCGTCCATTCGAAGTTATTATTACTACCAAACGCGTTAAACTCTAATTAATCAAATGATTAATTTCAAAAATTCACATACTAGTAACTAGTTTCACTTTCAAATGCAGTCGCAGGGTTAATATAGTTAATTTTTGTTTTTTGGGCAAGCAATGGATCAAAATGACCCAGAAACAAAGAAAACATATTAAAAGAAACAGCTAGCCAGGCCTATCAAAGATTCTTTTTTGCTGAGTTACTCCACCAAGATCATCAAAATAGGCAGAAGAGGTATGAATAGGAGGACTATCAAATTCAATTATCCCATAAGCATGATTGATTTAGTTAATTTTGATTCCATGTTACACATACAATTATATGTACACAAGTGTCTAACCTTGCAATTAGTCGATCAATGAAACTTTTCAACCAAAACCCAAATGCTTCCAGAAACGCACATACAAACAAGGTAGGCATCGTCAATGGGCCAGGCGGGTTCGTTCATAGCGAGCTTAGAGCGGGCCGAGCCGGGCTTCATTTGTTAATCACAGCATCTAAGCCCGTCTATATAATGCAGGCCTTGCGGGTTTTTTTGGGCAGGACTGGGTAGCCCTAATTTTCTCCGGGCCGAGCCGGGCTTTATTTACAAACAGCCGTTGATAGAGGCTATTTTCTTAATTAACCTGACAGTTCAAGGCAGGAGGCCGGTGCAAAACTGTTCTCAATTTCCTTGTACATGTTTCCTACCCAATTCTTCTATATAGCTCAATCCAACTCCTTTTGTCTATGAACTCAACGGGTTATTGCTAAGACAAATGGGGCCAGATGCACAAAGTGCTCACTGCACTAGCAACATTAACGTGATGATCTCCGCTTTTGATTATGTTCATGATGTATGCTTTTTGGATTATACCAATTCAATTTTCATTTTACACGCGTGGGTTATTTTATGATGACGGATGCGAATCATATTGTTTTGGGTTAGGATTGAGACTTCGGTAGTTCAAAACTCGAAACTTAGAAATTCAGTACAGACCAATCTTCTATTATGTTGCATTGTTATAAATAATCTTGTTAAGACAATCAGTATTATTCTCTGGTTTAATGTTGACGTATATGTGATTTTACCAGCAAGATATCAATATCCTACATGATCTTTATCTTCTAACCACTTCATCCACCATCACCTATTTGGCGGACTTAATTCATTTCCCTCTCTGTGGACTCGAGTGGTTTCTTCTTTACTTGCTTTCTGGTTTTTCTACGAGGCATGTTTTTCAGAAAAAGAGAATAAATGAGCATGTCCATCTGATAGTAATGGATAAAAATGACAATAAAGCATATATCAATGTGATCAATTTTAGTAGGGTTGGGATATAGAACCGTAAAACCGAAGGAACTGCACCGAAATTCACGGTTCGGTTCGGTTCTACAACATATGTACTTACATTTTTTTCGGTTCGGTTCATAGCAATGTCTTCTCGGTTTAGTTTCGGTTCTTGCTTTCAAAACCCCCCGGAAACCGAAATACAAATGTCAGTGTATAATTGGATATTAGGACCGAGCTTATTTCTGTAAAATAGACCATTTCTCATGTGATCAATGCGATCATAACCTTCCATTTTAATGATGTTATCTCCTATCCATTGGATCAAAACCCTATTTTTCCTATCTCTCCGACTGGATCGACTCTTCCCTTAAACTCTCACTCTCTCTGTCTCTCAGTCTCCACTCTCCAGCAGAGAAACAAAAAAATTTGAGAAGCCCTTCCAGCCCAGACGGAAAAACCTACGACCTCCCTCCCTCAAACCGACAACCTCACTCTCTTCGACTGGATCGACTCTTCCCTAAAACCTAGACGGAAAAACCGACAACCTCCCTCAAACATTGTGAAGACGCAAACCCAGAAGGCAGAAACATCGTGTCTTGCGGTATTCGATTTGGTTGATGCAGCCGGCCCCGTCTGCGATTTGGTTGATGCAGCCCCGTCTGGAATTTGGTTGATGAACCATCTTCGATCTGTGTTGGCCTTGGCTCAATGTAAGCTTTCATTTTTCTTGCTCTACTCTCATCTTCGATTTGTGTTTGTACATCACTCTTTGCCCGTAAAATCTGACGACTTTCAATTTCATTCGTTTGAACCCAGCCCTGCAGTGAGTGCAATTCAGTTTGATAGTTTCATTCGTGACCAGATTTCCCAATTTCTCCTAATGCAATTGAAAGGTTTTCCCTTTTTCTCTATTTTTCCAAATTCTCCCGCTCATTGCAGTTTGCAGCTTTCCTCTTTTCCATTCAAAGCTTCAGTTCAAATAGTCGGGAATTAACTAAATTTGCTTTGTTTATAGGCTTTAGAGGTGATTGAGCAAAACCCAGAACGGCAGAACCCGAGAACAAGCAGAGAGAGAAAAGGTTCTTGAATTTTTGTGTGTGTTAGACTTGTAGTTTTGTATTGTTTTGTAATTTTGCTATTTTGCAGTTCTCCAGTTTGCAGACTTTGAGTTTGTAGTTATATGAGTGTTGAGTGTTTGACAGTTTGAGAGTTTTGAGTGTTTGATAGTTTAATGCTTTCATCAGTTCATCTTTCATGCTTTGACAGTTTGGGAGTTTGCAGGAAATTTGATGTTGATTGTTGAATGTTGAATGAGTGAATAGATTGATGTTGATTGTTGAATAAGTGTATGGAAATCAGGAAAACTGGAAACTAGAAACAGCTGAAAAGTAGTTTCTCATGGAAAAACTGAGGAACCGTGTTGGAACCGATCAGTGATTGGAACCGAAAAACCGAGTGTGAAACCGAACTGAGATTGGAACCGAAAAATCGAGGAACCGACTCGAGAATGGTCGGTTCGGTTCTATATCGGTTCTTGATATAAAAAACAGCAAACTCGAACCGATTTGAACTTGTCGGTTCCGGTTCCGGGTTCAGTACTTGAAACTGCAAAACGGACCCGAGGCCAGCCCTAAATTTTAGTAATATCTTTAATAGAACTAGAGGAGGAATTGGGTGCGAATCTTGTAATTTATGAATGGCGGAACTTTTGCAAAGATTTTATAAGAATCTAAGCCTTTATTCATCAAGAAGTTGATAGAGAGAAATAATGTATGAATAAATCAACGAACTATATATATAAAATTTTACGATTATTATCACAAATGGTATCTGAACTTATCCTCTATTTTATCAATGATATTTGAACTTCAATTTTGATCACAACCAGTACCCGAACTTTTCGACTTCATTTTAAATGGTACCTAAGGCCACATTCGGTCACTATTCCGGTAAAAAAAGACAAATCTAAAATAAAAAAATAAAAATTCAAGTTCAAGGCAAGTCTATTACTAAAAAATCATCACTATATATGATCGCAACCCTTGAAAGCATCAAAAATCATCACTATGATCGCCTCACATGCCGTTTTTAGTCAGAATATTGACCGGATGTGGCTCTAGGTACCATTTAAAATGAAATCGAAAAGTTCGGGTACTGGTTGTGATCAAAATTGAAGTTCAGGTACCATTTGTGATAATAACCCAAAAATTTATATAATATATATTAATTTACGAGCTTTTTCGGGCCGGGTGTGGTGGGCTTTTACAGGCCTTTGGCGGGCAGGGCAAGGTTTTAAACCCTTAAACCAAGTCTCGCTCTCTATCCACCGATGCGGGCCTTTGTGGGCTTTTATGCGGGCCGGGTTGAGCCTTTACCCATCAATTTGCAGGTCTCCATCAGCTCATTTAATCCGCAGGCTAAATGATGAGGCCTAAAACAAGAAAACAAATCGATCAGAGGCCCTAAAAGTCTCCTGCAGTCCATAGTAAAAATAAAAAATCATGTCTTCCATTGTTTGTCCCATGAAGGTTGAATTTTTTTTTTTTTTTTTAACTAAGTCCTATGAATGTTTTCATGTACGGAAAACTTGTTACTCGTAAGACAAAGACTATTAGACGAGGGTTATTGTTTGTGATTGTCGGCTCTGGGCCCGAATCTGGAGCAGATTTTCTCCTTGGCTATGGGCCGGTACCTAGTTGATGGGCCATTGATACTTACCTATAGAGTTGTGGGCGAACTCCGATTGGGCCTCACTTCAGAAGGGGCTTCGGCTCTCTGGAGATTTGCTGCTAGCCTGCTATACCATGTTCCTACTGAAATAATGGTAATTAATGCTAGTTCCCATAAGAAAGAGCTAGCAGTCGAATTTCTCTTTTTTCCTTCTGGAAATCTTCAAACATAGTTGCTATTTAAAATCCGCTCAGAAAGAAATTCATTGAAATCCAAAACGTAATCATGTACAGTCGCATTTGATTTTCTCCAAATTCATCCTTAATACGTTTACAATTAAATTTCAGTTATCTTATCTACGAGTTTCTATAAACATCTAATTTTTTTTTTAAATTTTAGGTGCAAATACATTCTAATTTAATTTTTGTACAGGTCTGTTCCTAAGATTTGACAATGGTGACTTATGACCAACGCAAGTATTGTAACAGAGACAACCTCGGATACATGAACTAGCCGATAGTATTGCCTTCTAACTGAGCTCAAAGAAGATGTCTGCAGGGCTATCGCCGGTAGGCCACCGCTACCACGGTTATTCAAAAGTCCACCACCAAGGTCTGGCCTATCACCGGCCACCTCTAATCCTCTAATCTCAGAATCGAATGCTTGCTTTGTTTATAACTAGTTTCAAGTGCTACGTAGTAATTAATTAACATAATTAACCAGTTGTACATAAGTAATTATGTAGTGTACATGCAGTTGACAAAATTAAATCTATGATTTTAGTTCGATTGGTACGTAACTGGACAACAGGTCCATCTTTATGTACTTCCTCTATTTATTTTGGCGGTGTTGGATCATTTGTACCGTCGGTACATAGAATAATTTTCAGATATTTTATTGCTGAACACTGAGCCCAGGGCAAGTTCCCCCTGCAGTAGTAACCACTAACTACTGCTTTAAATAACCACTTATCTGGTCGATTCAGGCCGGCCGGCTATGATCAATTCTGTATTAATTCCTCAGCCGCAACTAAAACAAATGGACAATGCTCGTGCATGGAATCTGGCAACCCCCACATAGATCAAATTGGTTATTGGTGGGAGAGCCGTGTATTTGATGGAACACATCTACAAAATCCAAATCAGTCGGCAATTGTTGGAGATGTTCACTGTTGTGAACTTTATTATATACCTGGAATTCTCATTCTCAACATACGTGACATGACATAAACTCTCCAAAAAAAAAACATATGTGATTTATATAAGAGTAAAACTCATCACTAGCGTTAAAATTTTCTTACACAGGACAAAATGATACATAACTTTCAAAAATGATCAAAATTATACCTAAATTTTTTTAAAAAAATCAATTTAATACCCAACTTTCAAAAGTGATCAAAATGATATCTAAAGTTTTTAAAACAAATCAATTTGATACATCAGTTTAATTTTTTGTAACTTTTTGTTAAATTGATCACGTGTGGTGTAGTATTTTGTGGGTTTATAATAATATTTTACACAGAAAACTATTTTTCAATTATTTTTTATTTTACTTTGTTAATTCTCTTCTTCTTCTATCTCTGCCTCTCTCTCACTTCCCATTTTTCTGTGTTTCTTTAGAAGTTGGGAAACATCCGAACTTTATTTGTTTCTACGATCAATGGTAGAATTGAAATTGGATGGAAGATTTTTTTTAAATTCTATAGGAGAAGAAGATTGGGTTATAGATGATTGATGGCCATTTGACCACAAATCACTTCAATTTTTGTGCTTTATTTTGCATTTGATTTAACAAAGAAGTTAAAAAAAAAGGCTAAATACTGACTACTACCCTGTAGTTTGGATCTAAAATCAATTCAGTCCCTACACTTCTAATTTCATCAAGAACACCCCTACACTTTCAATTTTGATCTAATAGGTCCAATTTGTTAGTCTTCCGACAATTGAGTCATTTAACTTGTTGACGTGGTTCATATATGGCATATGTTTTATGATGTGGTATTGAGGTGGCCTGCATAGTCAATTTTGGAGTGAGTCCCACTATTAGAAATCTATCAAATAAATAGTTTTTCAACAAATCATCCAACTATAACTTGAACTCATAACAGAATATTAATAAATTAGACCTATTAGATCAAAATTGAAAGTACAAGTGTGTTTTTGATGAAATTAGAAGTCCAGAGACTGAATTGATTTTGGACATAAACCACAAGGTAGTAACCAGTATTCAGCCCTAAAAAAAATAAACTGAGGTATCAAATTGATTTGTTTTTAAAACTTTAGGTATCATTTTGATCACTTTTAAAAATTTAGGTATCATTTTGATCACTTTCGATAGTTGGGTATCATTTTGTTAGGTGCAAAAAAGTTTTGACCCTAGTGGTGGGTTTTACTCTTTATATAAATGTGTGAAGATAGAACTCTCTCTATCGGCATATATAACTGCCAGAATCATTTATTATATAAATTTCTATTTAAAAATCATCCGCGAAAAAAAAAAATGAAATTCATCTTCTTTTGACCAAAATTTTATTGGTGCAAGTTTTACATGAAAAAATCAAATAAAACGGGTATATTAGTAGTTAAATGACAACAATTTATGAAGTTAGCATAATATTTTGTATTATATATTTATATGCACACAAAAAACTAAAGAATAAACTGTTCCAAATATTGTACTACGTAGTGAAAAAAAAAGCGTCTTCAAGGTTTTAGTGCAAAGAAGTTGCTTTCTTGGAATCAAATCATCTCAAGGATCTTTATACTAGAATTTGCTTTTATGTCCATTCTAATTCTGTGTATGATTGTGTCTGATACAAAAGTTTCATTTGCCATATATGATGTTGCGTGTGGCTCGCCCTTGGACTTGGACAGGCGTATCCCTAGTAGCTATCCTGCGGTGTTATTACTAGTTTTTTAAGTATCAACTCGTAAAAAATGACCCACCGCAATACAGAGAAAAAAGAACGCGCCCCACGCGTGGAGAAAAGAAAAAAGGGAAACTCAAGCGAGCCCTCTCCCGGCCGAACGCCGCCGGCGCTCCTGCTGCTGTGTTCCGGTTCGGGAGGGGATGGTTGATCTGCCCTACGGCGTGGTCTCACGGCGGAGCTGCAGTCCTGGTTTTGGTGTGAGGGTGGTTGAGCTCGGTGGGGGCAGATCAATCGAGATATGCTCGGGTTTCTGGGTACTATGGTGGTGGCCTGGATCAGAGATGGAGGATAGAGGTTGCATCTCAGACGAGGAAGAGAGCTCTGGATCTCTTCTTCTCCGATCGTGGGTAAGACCGGAAATGGAGCAGCGGCGGAGGCTTCGGGCGTCACTGCCTGTTCTGGGTGCTTGGCGGTAACCGGGTCTTCGATCTTGTGGCAGAAATGAACCCATAGTGGGTCTGCGTCTTTCTGAGATCTGGGTTCTGACGTCGGCCAGGCTTTGGGAAGGTCGGCTTTGTGGGGTGGCGGTGTTGTGGCGTGTGGATGCGCTGCAGCGGCGGTCCATTGCAAGGCGACGGAACGGTGGAGCTCACTGGCAGCTTGCTAGGTGGACGACGGCGCTAGTTGTTTGTGGTGAGCAGTGGTTGGGCCGGACCTTTGTGGCTGGGTCATGCCACTGGTTGGGCTGGGCCTTGGTGTCAGGGCCATGCTGCTTGGGCGTTTATTTGTTGTTGTTGTCTTCAGTGCTTTAGTTACTTGCAGTGTTTCTATTTGTGCTTTGTCGGATATAAGCTCCAACTGTGTTCTGGTTGGAGTCAGTGGCCTGTGTGCCAGTTTTGATCTAGGTAGGCGGCGAGTTCCTTGCACTTGCAAATGGTCGCAGCCTCCTAGTAGCAAAGTGAAACCAAGTGTCACTAGAAGTTGTTTCCAGTGGCATCATGATAGGAAAGCTGTGCGTATGGTAGTTATGCTTTGCTGCATTCGAGTTGCAAATCAAGTTATCTTTTCGTTGTGTCACCGTTGCGTTAATGCAGTTAAAGCAAATAGAGTCGCCAGTAGAGCGCTCTTTGCTAGTTGGTGCTTTGTTGAGTACAAGCATTTAGTAGAGACTCAGGATAGTATTTCAGGAGGTTCTACTTATTGTAATCAGGGGTTTAGGCTCAATGTCCCCCCCTTGTATTCGACAGTTTCTTTAATCAAGGCTATCAAGGCTTGAGGGCTGCCGCACAGCCTTTTTTCTAAAAAAAAAGTATCAACTCGTCAAGTAATTGACCCAAAAAGATAGATAGCGACCAGTACACTAGTACTCATGATTAATTCTGTATTAATTCCTCTGCAGTAGCAGGGGAAAAAAAACAGAGCTCATTGTAGAGTGTAGACTAGAGTCGGTGAGTTTTATCAACAACTTGGATAACAAGTTAACAACCATCAACCGGCCGGAGATTGAACCCTTTTGCTGATGATGCCCAAAGGTTCAAGTCCTTCTTTCAATCCTTTTCCTGTGTTTGGATTTCCCGTGAAGCTAACCGTGCAGCGGCCAAGCTAGCTAAACAGAGGTTGCTCTCCCAAGAATGGGTAAACCATTCCCCAACCTCTCTCCTCTCAGTGTTGCAGAATGATGGCTCCCTTGCCCCCTATCTACTACTGTTAGCTGGCTTTGTTTTGTTTAAGATGTTTTCTGAGTTTCCTATTGTTTGTACTCTTTGCTTTGTTTAATGAGGTTTTTTTCAGACAAAAAAAAAAAAATTATTGCCTTTCTCGGTCACTATAAAAGAATACATGGTCACACTGACTTACCAGCTTGATTAATTGCTTGCGAGCTACTGGAAGACGATGAAGCTAGCTGCCGTTCTAATTGTTTCCCGAAGCAGTCTTACATAATTAGCGAGGAAGTTTACAACAAAGGCGAATAACCATTCAACAGTAACGCAGATAAATCTAGATAATGTTTTTTTTATTAGCGGTCTTGTACTAATTAAAAGAGTATTCAGTGCACAGACGTGCACTTATACCAACAAAATTGGACGGCTAATGACATCAAATATATTTTTTGGTTATTAAACAAAATGTTGTCTATAAACATGAACGGCTGAGATCAACTGAATCTATTGGTTCACTTGTACCGTTAGTGCATAGAAGAATCTTTCGTACTTAATTAATGTACTTTTCGATCACTTCCAATTTGTGTTTTGTTTCGTTTTTTCAAAGGTTTGGCCAACCTTATTAGTATAGTGTAGTTGGTTAAATTAGATTTAGTAATTTAATTAGTTTGTGATTAGGGTTGATCCATTGCCTAGGTTGATTAAAATTCGTAGATGTACTGTGCGTGTACATTTGTTTAAGCAAACGTACGTTCATGATGTTTAATCAAATATAAAACCATTTGTACGTTAATGCTCTTTACTTTATACTTGTATATACAGTTTCTTTTTAGCTAAAGTTAAAGCACACTTTAAAAATCCACAAAACACCTGCTTAAATTATAAAACTTAAGGATCAAGACCACTCATCTCATCTTATACAGTTATTTTTATTTATTTATTTATTATTATTGTTCAAGTAAATCCAGAATATGTGTCTGGCCCAAACTCTAGGTCTAGGTTACTTAACCTAGTTGTAATAGGGTTAGGAATTAGAAATATTCTCGGAGATATTCATAGATATCCGTTTAATTGTACGATTAACTTTTCTTGTACAACTATGATTCTATGTCTTGTAATCCTCTATATAAAGAGGCCCATATTATCAATGAAAACACGACTCAATTCTCTCCCAATTTCAGTTTTCCTTAAACACGTTATCAGTACGAGCCCTAACCCTAGTTTCTAGAAACCAAAAACCCAAAAATCCGTATTTCGTTCGCTGCCATTCGCTGTGCCCCTCTCCTACGGGCCCGTGCGCCTACTCCTGCTGCAAGCCTCTGCCGCTACTCGCATGCCCTTGCAACACCGCATCCACCTAGCACCGGCTTCGACCAGGATTGCAAACCAGTTGCAATCCTAGCTTAGGATCAATAGCACAGCTTTGTAGCCCAACGTCGCAAGCCAGCAAGCAGCACACTGCGCCTACCCAGTGCGTAACCTGCCAGTAGCAGCCCCTCGCGCCTTTAGTCTGTCAGTTTCAGCAACTAAGATTGATAGCAGTATGCAATCCTATAACAAGGATCGAAACCACGCTGCAATCCTACAAATAGGTTCACCTACACTGGGACTGAAGTTTGTCTGCAATCCTACAAGTTCGTTTGCCTAGGACTGAAGCTTATCTACAATCCTACTGGTATGTCTAAAGATGCACAACTTAAATCTTGTACTCAAATATCATTGTTGGTAATATAGTGATCAAGCAAGGGTCATTAAAGCTCAATCATATTAAAGCTCAGTTATGGAATCTTAATTCTCCATTGAATTTACCTGAAGTTAACTCACAAGCTCGAATTAACCCATTACCCTTTCTTAGTTCCTCGTTAATTGAATACAAGCTCACCACTTAATCTATTTCCGATTATGCAACCTAGACACAAGCTCGCTAAGTTTAACATACCAAAATCATTAAGCAATAAAAGGGTTTGGATAAATCTAGGGTCACAAGTACATTGGTAGTCTTGCTAAACTTAGAGTTTGAGTCACATGTAATTCAAGAAAATATTTTGCTACTCAATTGGAATGAACAGACGACATATACGAATCTAGTGTTACTCCTAGCATTAGAACCCTAACCTATTCATTTAGTTGTGCACCTAAACAAACAAGCAAAGATTCATCTTGTAGACACAGTGAAACAAACTCAATTGATAATATAGAAAACCAAAAACTGAATTGTCTTCAATATGAATTGAAACATGTTTGGGGCTTTGAAATTGCCCGTAGTTACAAAAGTATTTAGCTAGACATAGTCATGGAGAAAACAAAAACTAGAAGAAAAGGAAGGGATGGCGGCTGGATGATGGTAGAAGATGTCATTCTTTCTTTCTCTTGTGCGGCCCCCCTCCCTTTTTGTCTTAGGTTAGGAGATTTTCACTTTTTTTCCTTTTAGGAATCAAGTAGCTTCTCCTCAAAGATTCCTAATAATTTTCACCCATCAAAATATGTCATATATCTCTAATAAATAGAGATATTCAGTTAATACTTGTCGGTGGGCTTCTAAAAGGAATTTGGGCCTCAAATCATGGATTTCCATCAAAGTGTCAGATTTTCAGACTGCCCGACCTTGCTATACTAAATCGGCCATAACTTCTTGTAGAAAAATGATATGAATGAACCGTTAGAAGTTATGAAAAACTAGACATCTAAGGCTTTCCAACCATATAAAGCTTACTATCTGGTTCATTCTGAGATGCTCTCAATTTCATATCGAATTTGACTGATTTGTACAGGCAGATTTACTGATTTAGCTTCCTTTCTTCTACTTTGCTCCATAACACCTACAAAACATAAAAATAAAGTAAATGACTCAAATAGATGGAAAACTAGCTAAGAAAACATGAAGAAATCAATACAAAATCATGTACATTTATGAGCTTATCACCTACAATGAGGATCGAATACTCTCTGCAATCCTAAGAGGTATGTTTTACTAAAGGTTCCCGTTTTTTGAGTTTTTATTATTTTTCTCTTCTTTTTCTCGGGGACTTGCAAACTCCCATCATCTACCCCCCTTTCTTCATCATAGGGGAGACTTAATTAAGCCGAACTGTGGGGATTCGTGCTCACTCCAAGCTTGGAGCTTGTTGAGATCTCCAAACTTAGAGTTTGTAGAGAATTTATGATCGACCACTTACGTCATTGTTTCGATCTAATCCAATAACTCTAGGAATTAAATTTCTTGGAAGCGATTACGCTAAGAAATCCTAATTTCTTGGAAGCGACTACGCTCAGAAATTTTTATATGTTTTCCTGGTAGCTTTTTCCGCTCCGAAACTAACCCTTTTTCTTGTTCTCTTTCAGGATGAGTAACCTGAACAAATTGGATTTTGCTCCATTGGGAACAACTGGCTCTGGATATCACAAGTGGGTTCATGATGTCCGCCAGCGTCTCAAGACCGATGGAATCCTGGATACGATTCTCGAGTCTAGCCAGGACGTGCTAACTGTTGAGCAAGCTCAAGCTTTGGAAGCAAATAGATCAGCCTTAGAGGCAAATAAGGTGAAAACCATCATCTTAATGACTCGTCATATGGATAATTCGCTCAAGTACGAGTGTATGAATGAAGAAGACCCCAAAAGGGTGTGGGTCTCACTCGAAGAAAGATTTGACAACGTCTGTGACTCATTGCTTCCTGACCTAGAAGTGAGATGGCATAGCCTCTGTTTCTGTGATTTCAAGTCAGTTCTTGACTACAACTCGGAAGCACTTCGCATTAAATCCTTAATTGAATTCTGTGGTAAAGAGATCACAAATGCGATGTTGATTGAGAAGACTCTCTCTGCCTTCTCTGTCTCTACATTGATGGTTACTAAGAACTATCGAATCGATGTTATTACAGGACGGATCACAAGGTTTCATGAGCTTATTGGGGCTATGAATGTCGCTGAAAAGCATGACAACATCCTTGTGAAGAACTATAATTCAAGATCCGTGGAAACAAAACATATTTCGGAATCCACTTATAGTTGCGCCCCAAAGAGAGGGCGCCAAGAGCGAAACCCTAATCTAAGGGATACTTCTGGACGTTCTGATCCATATAATCGCTTTACTTGGGAAGGTAACCGCCAAAATAGGTGAATACAGAACCGAAGAGGTCAACGTGGAAAGAGAAAGGGAGACAACACCTCTGGCCATGTTGGTGGCTCCACCAACACTAAGAGCCATCTAAATGACGCTTTCAAAATGCCTCAATCAATGGAGCTTAAGTAGAGAGATGTATGTTCTTGATGTAGAGTATCCAGTCATTGGGCACACATTTGTAGAGCTCGTAAAGAAATTGTCACCTCCTACAAAGCATATTGTGAAGCAAGAGAAGTTCACTATGTGGAACAAGAAGATTAAGAAGATGATCTAGAGTGAAGGGTTTAAGACTACAAATCTTGCTGGGATCAATAGATCGCCAATTTTGTTTAAGTCTTTATTTTTCCAAGAGATATAATTGGTAATTGCCATATATTTGTAGTAAATGCCATTGGTTTAGTTTTTCTTTACATAGGCTCATCCAAAGTGAGTATGATGTCTAGGAAGATTTTGAGATAAGTGGTACTTAAGCGAGCTTTGCTCCACCGACATCTCTCTACTCATTTGGTCATATTTATTTTGGAGTTACCGAAAGAAGTCAAACGACTACCATTGTTTTGCATTAGCTAGCATTTGGATTAGATTCTCCTAATCGTTAAGAGACAATGATGTAATCCGTTGGCTTATGAATAAAATTTCGAGTTCTTTTCATTATGACTTCATTTTGATTTTGAGGATATTACTTTGTGACTACGATGGCTGGGCTATCAGTTTTAATTCAAGGACACGGAATAGCTCAAGTTCCCCTTTCCAAATGTCACCTTGATTACTGTCACAGAAACTCTCTACGTTCTTAGGGAAAATCGCACTTATGAATAGCCAACGGATTCCATGCGAAAACGCATGTAGAGGACAGAAATGAGTTCATTTGCAATGCCTCTAACGATTGCGAACAAATGCGCATCTTAGAGAAGTTTCTGTGTCTCTTTAGTGAACTTTATATCACTATTCGAGCTATTAAATCCAATAAAGTTATGAGAGAAGATCTCTTAGATTTAGACACATATTGGCTTTGTCCCGACAGGATAGGTCATCCTAGTCATGATATGATGATCCATCTATTAAAGACTTCACATGGACATCCTTTCTCTAGAGAGAAACGAAGCATGAATCAAAAGTTGATTCCTGAACTAAGTGTGACCGCCGCCGTCCACCACCAGACTAGGGCTAGCACAGTCCCTATCCATAACGCCATGGATGGCGTCCATCATGATGGTGGCGCCCTAGGTAATGCTACAATCACCAACTTTGCTTCAAATAGCGCTTCAGACGCTCAGGCCCAACCAAAATCCTCATTAGTTGCTTCTAAAGCCTCTCGCTCATTTTATAAAGCCTGTTTCTTAGGGAAATTAGGACTGAGACCATCCTATGCAAAGGATATGAAAATACTCATTCTGTTCTTACATAGAATCGGTAGGGATTCTATGGACTAGTTCAACCAACTTACGGACATTTAAATATCTCATGATGTTGGCTGATAAGCAAACACACTAGTCACGTGTTGTGTCATTGTCCACTTGTAAATGCTGCTTATACTACACTCCTAGCACATATCATATAACAACGGGCTCACTCCCTGGATCATCCTATTCAGTCAATTGGAATTGACAATGCTAGAGAGTTTACATCGAAGACTTTCGATGGTTATTGCATTGGGACTGATGTTGGACATCATATTCCCATGAACACTTAAAAACGCATTGTCTTTTATTAGCACATGTTTTTTGTAATTCCATTCCCTGAAGGACACGGTTTGTGATTAAATTATTCTTTTTTTTTTAAGCCTCTTATTGGTTTCCTGCTATGTGAGAGAGAAAGCCAGTTGGTTGCTACAAACTATAACTCTATATATATATATATTTATATATATATATTTATATATATAGTTATATAGTTATACACACACACACTTTTCAGAAAAGAGAAAGATTTCCACTTCCTAACTAGTCTTAGAGAGAATTCTGAAAACTATATATAACGTACAGGCCCTCAGCAATAGTCACACGCAATTAATTAGTACTTTTCTTTATGCTTCCATATATTGAAACTTCATTGAGATTATTGATCAATGGCTCCCAAGAATCCCAAGAATTCATCTGTGAACAAGCTCCTTGCTGATAATAATGAGTATATAAAATTGGCCATCAAGGCTACAAAATATCATCAGCTCAAAAACAAGGTCTGGGAGCTTTCAATCTTGTGCGATGTTATTGTCTCCTTGATTGTTATTGGACCTGATGGAAAAGTCTTGAAAGAAAATCAATTACAAGGGAGTATTGGCAGAAAAAGCGACTCGACCGCTCTGATCTCTTGGAAGTTGTTCTTGAAGAAATCAAGATGAGGACTCTGGATATCGACTGCAATTGGGTGCCATTAGAGGAGTTAAGGGATATGTGGAATAGCTTGGAGTCCCAACTAGAAGCTGTCACTACAGGAAAATAGGTCATTTACGGCGCGCAAAAAAGTCGTAAATGACACTTTACGGCTCCTGAAGAGACGCTCTTATAGACAGCGTCATAAAATTGAACTCAAATTTTATGCATGCCGGTTGCACGCCGTAAATGTACTCGTAAACACGCCGTAAATGTGCTCATAAGCATGCCATAAATGTCTTTTGCACGTCCTAAATGTTCTCATAAGCACGCCATAAATTTTCAGTACACGCCGTAAATGTGCCCATAAGCACGCCTTAAATTTTCATTTACGATGCGCGTTGCACGCTTAAATGTCTATTGCAAAATTTAAAAAAAAAAATCAATTTATTTTCAGTTGTTCCAGGATCACCCCAACATTGTAGGCTATTAGCCATATCATGTTCAAGCACTTATTGAAACAAAATAGAAGTACAACATACTCAATGTAAAACAAACTCTTCATCAAAATTATCTCAATCAACCACAATAATCATATTACAACTAGTTTAATAATGATATACTAAACCTCATTACATCATTTAATCCTTTGACTAATAAAATCGATAAGTTAGCAAATAATATCTATCACAATATTCCACATTCCACATGGTATCACAATATATCACATTCCACATGGTGTCTCTGAAGTCTGAACTCAGTGGTGCACAAGAACAAGTAGATGATTGCCATTGAAATAGTTTGATGGTTATTGCCACTGAATGATTAACAGAGAAGATGGTAACAGAAGATTAGATAAAGGATTAAGGACCTTTATCTAATCCTTCACCTCCCATAAGAGCTGCTAGGTGGACCGTTTTGTTTCATGGATCTGAACATGCATCAAGATCCTTCAAGAAGTTATTAATGTCAATTCTGCAAGCCAATCATACCAGTCATGTAAGATATCCCCATGTGACATTCTCATTTAAGAATATATATTGATAATAATAAATGCATGTATACCTCTGTGTTTCTTAGAGAGGTAAGTGCAAGACAAGGTCAAGAGCAACAAATCTCATGCTTGCAGATAAATATTCAGCAAAGGCTCAAGCATCATGCCATATAACTTGCAGAATTCCTGTTTGAATTGGTCAACCAGGTTTCCCATTGTTTTAGTTCAAATAAAACCTGGATAGCATAACCAACCAATGAGAAATCAATCACATATCTTAGGAGATAAACGACTAAAACGATTAGAGAGACCATAGTCCCAGAAGTAGTTCACTTACTACTTTCACATTCAAGTTATATCCTTACATTTGCAAGTCCATTCCAATAAAACAAAGCAATACAACTAATTCCAGACTAGTAAACCTAATAATGCTTTCCACTATATCAAAAAAGAAGAAGAAAAATGCATTAAAGTAGTCCAAAAAGAAAAGAAGCTTCCTGAACTAGAAACATGAATCACCTTGTATGTACCACATTCAGTAGTACTCTTATAAGCTACTGTTACAAAGACCTGCTGCAATTCTTTCATATAGGTAGCACCCCATGGGGCAAGGTTATTCTGGACATATGTGATAGTTCGCAAGTTATTTTTAGCTCATACCATCTCTATAAACTCTTGAAGTCTTAGTTGAAACTCCAATTTGCTCTGCCATCAATAAAAGATGCAGTATTAGACAAATAGTCAAATTTTAGCAAAATACAATTAGGATAAGTTTCTAAGTAGTGTCTCCTTTGATAAAAGCAGTTCAAAACAATAACTCACATAAATGGAGTCCATGTATAGAGTAAGAGAATAGATATGCCATTTTAACTCACAAGAATGATTAACCATTCATGAAAGAAGTCATTTTTCCATTTACTTTGATCACCTATTATGTAGTCTAAGTAAGTAGGTTCGAACCCTGAAGCTGTCAAAGTGGTCAGGCACTGTGCTGCAATACACAGTTGGAGCATTTCACATGCGCCGAAGGGGTTTATCTTGGGCCTAGGAAGCCTTTGGATTCCCCTTGACAAAGTAAAAAAAAAAAGTAAGTAGGACACGTGCAAGAGATATGCATCATATGCGTAACTAAAACATGCACCCCATATTGTGAGAATAGCAGTAAATCAAATTTAAGATGAGCCAAGCAGCAGGAGAGATGCCATGAAAGAATTGCCAGATTTAGCTTACATACAACCCTCCTTGACCAAGCTAAATTTCAGTGAATAGGCCTAGCATGAGTTACAAATACTACAAAGAACAAGACCAAAACCATAGTATACAGAACCATAATATTACACAATGCTAGCTAAACCATACATCAGTTCAATCTCTAGTGCTTAATTATTCTTGTCAGTACATGCTTAATCATTCATGTCATGCCCCTGATTTTACACACATGAAAATCGATATATAATCCCATAATTACATATGCGTGAACGTTTAGTCATCAATACAAAATACCTAGAAACTTTTTCCCTTTTAACCTAAGTACATATTGATGTCTTGAACTCACTATATCAATATAGACCCGCTCCATAGAGTCATATATTACAATGCTTACGAATTAAATTGTCAACAACAAAATAAAATTTAAATGCTGCTCAGAGTTAACTATACAACGGAAGTCCTTATCACGGTAAAGTTACAAAAATGGCTTCCTACCGTAAAACTGCAAAGGCGCTATCTCAGCTTCAGCCTCGATTATCCTAACCTGCAGGATTAACCCATACACCGTTTGAATAGTGTACCGGGTTGCCACACAACAAACCCGGTAAGCTTTTGCAAGCCCGTATGAGTAACTCAAATCACACATGCACAACTCACGCCAAAACGAGGAAAACAACTCACGCTTTGATTTCTTAAAATCCGAAATAAAGGAAAATAACTTACACTTTAATTTCCTTTCAAATCGAAACATAGAAAACAACTCACTCCTTGGTTCCTATCAATTGTACCAAAGTCGTACCATAGAAAACAACCCACAATTGAATTCTATCAGTAAAACATAGAAAACAACTCACACCTTGAATTCTATCAGTAAAACATAGAAAACAACTCACACCTTGAATTCTATCAAATGTACCATAAGCGTATCATAGAAAGCAACTCACACCTTGATTTCTATCAAATCGTTAATAAGGAAAACAACTTGCACCTTGTCCCCTTAAAAAACCATTAATAAGGAAGCAACTCACACCTTGTTCCCTAAAAATACGTAATGTCATGAGTTATCAATAACCAATTCCCGTTACCCCATGAATTACCTATATGGCAGACAGATTAGAGCTCTAACTGAAAACGTAACCACTCGTCCGGCCAAAGACGTGATTACCTGATATTCTGCCCAAGGTCATAGACCTTCGATCCTCGGGCCGCACTGTCCCTTGGAGCAAAACATTAAAGGAGTCACACTGGACCCAAAATGTTACACAAATCGCAACGCTTTTGAAAACAATCGAAATCAACATTTCCATAATCATTGTTTTCCGAAAAACCCATAACACAAAACAATAAAAAGCATCAATTCATGCCTATTGTTTTCATACACAAATCTCAACGCTTTTCTCAAATCTCAACGCTTTTCAAAACAAATTGAAATCAATCATTTCCACAATCATTTATTTTCCAAAAGCCACAACCCAAAACAATAAAAAGTATCATTTCATGCATATTGTTTTCATAAATCCACAAACCACCAAAACATATATATTTCATGTAAATATATATCTATATATAGTCATCCGCTCAGGAATGCCTACTAATACCAACTATAGTTTGCAGTTAATAAGTAACTCTCAAAACAATAAGGGTATTCCCGTTCGTGAATGAACTTCGTGAGATTACTCACCTCGAAACTCCCGCTGCGTCTTCTATACAGAACCGAACTAACACTCTCACCAACAACTTGTCCAATTCACCTTTTAGAAGCACCTATTCACCAATGATCACAATCAGTAACGATTCACATTTGATTTAAGTTCGAAACCCTTGTTTTGAACTAAAATCCCCAAAGTTGCGCCAATTGAGGCAAAACCACATCCGAGACCTCCCAAAGTCTCCGGAATACGTCCATGATCGATGTGACCAAACCACAAGTCGATCGAACGCTCGAATCCTCACGGATAGAATAAATCGATCGGTAAGAAACTGCAAAAATCATAACAATTCCATACGAACTCCAAAATTTGCATATTATATATTGAAACGCTAGTATCAACGAGGAGAACATATATAATACCAAAAACAGTTCCTTAAGTCGCCGGAACGCCGCCGGCCAAAACTCAATATTTCACAAAACTCCCAACATCGAAGTTCTTCATCTAAGCATGCTTGTGAACTTTCATAACTAGCTCGAAGTCAGAAAACAAGCATAAGGGGTCGAAAACTACCTCACAATCCTTGAACAGTAATCCAATCTGAGTTGAACCAAGTTTTACGTGAATCGATCCAAACAACCACCAAGGATCGATCAAGGAGGCTGCTCTGAGCTCAACCAAGAAGACTTAAAGCCTCACCGACGTCGGAACAAGGATTTCCGACCGGGTCCGAATCGCCTCTCTAGCCTTGCTGCACTTCCTCCACCACGAATCGCCGCAAGAGGCTGCCACAGAGACAACCGCATGAGAGAGGCGAATCGTTCTGTGCAGGTTTCAAGGCCGGAGATCGCAGGAAAATCCGGGTCGGATCACCTGGTTCGGGTCGGGTCGAGCGCGGGTGATGAGAGAGAACGGAGGATTTCTGATTTCCGAAAATGGTAAATGTGAAAATGGAAATAGTAAGTTTCCGAAAATGGAAACTCCTATTTATAGAACTTTCCCAAAACTTCAAACGCTCATAACTTTCTCATACGAACTCCGATTCTCGTGTTCCACATGTCCACGAACTCGTATCGACGCGCTCTACAACTTTCGTGAAGGAAGTTTTCGAAGAATCTCAACGTATCAAAAGTCAACCTTTGCGCCACCCCTAAAGTCATATTTTCCGAATGAAAATTAATCCGAAACACTTCCGCTCCGTCCACAAGTCACGAAACCGTCCAATAAACATAAAATTAATTCCGAAAAATCTTCGGAAAATAATTACGAATTTCTGAGGTATCACAATTCAAAAGTCCAACTAAATCATAGTACATGCTTTGGACCAACCATGCTCACCGGGTCAATCTCAAACTAGCAATTAGCTACATGGAAGTTATATAATGTCAAGAACATAGAGATGAATCTTTGTCAAAGAAAACAATAGGACACCCATCAAAGAGAGGTGTAATATGAACCCTATGGCAGCTCCGAAACTAATAGACTAACCAAAAACTCAACCAGCCTATTTCTAGCTCTAAAAACCCAAGAAAAACAAAAGCTGTACGTAGAGATTCCACTATTGAAACATAAGGAACACACAATTAAGCTTCATCACCAATACAGAACACATAGATTTAACTCCTCAATTACTTTTCTCAGCAATCAAGCAAATTACGGATCAAACTCAAACATTCACTATTGAAATCGAGCTGCATATCGTTTAGCCCAACCTTCACTATTACTATGATTGATCAAATTAAGAGATTGTTGAAATCAAAAATTTCACGAACCCAAAATGCAAATATGGGTCTAAGAGCAACTCCAACAGCTTCCCTATAATTTTTGTATTATAGGGAACCAAAAGTCAAAGCTTTAGCTATTTTTTCTTCTCTAACTCCAATAGATTCCCTATTTTGCAGCAATCTCTAAAATCTCCATAATTCTTCCTTAAATTTTGGAGTTTGCTATAAATATAGGGAATTTGATTTTCTCTCTCCTCACTTTCCCTAAAATAGAGATAGTTATAGGGAATCTGTTGGAGCAAAAGAGGCTTATTTTTCTCTAAAGTAGAGAAAAATCAAAATATAGGGAATCTGTTGGAGTTGCTCTAATGCAACAATGAAAGAGTCCAGCAGCTTTCAAATTCGGTTAGCTTGATTATGATAGGAACAAAGGAATTGCAGAAAGGAAAGCAAAGGAAATTCAAAAGGAGTTCATATTTTCATTCATGCCTCAAAATGGGTTTCAGTACAGAATATAACTACGTTGGGAACAAGCCAATACAGCTGGAAGCAATTGACACCTGTCCAAAGGACTTGAAGATATTTAGCTAATCCTAACGGTTAGAGAGACAGCTGGATGGATATAATATAAGATGGGCTGAGACTATAGTGAGTCTTATCAACTCCTCCCCCCATGAGAGGCAAGTTGACCTCAATTGCCAAAGGAAGGAAAACGAGCGACAATGTCCTGAGCAGACTCCCAGGTGGCGTCCTCAACTGGCAAGCCGGCCCACTTGATGAGCCACTGAGTTATCTGAGATTTCTTCTTCTTGACCACCTGCATGTCAAGCACAGCTTCTGGAGTCCATAGCAGTTCGCCACTGTGATCGAAAGGTGGAAGAGTAGGGGAAGAGATCGTGATGTCGCCCACACGTTGCTTCAACAGGGAAACATGAAAGACTGGGTGAATGCGAGATTGTGCGGGGAGATCAAGCCGGTAAGCCACTTTCCCAATTCTTTCTGTGATTTTGAATGGCCCATAGTATCTTGGGGCTAATTTGTGGGACGGTCGCTTCACCAGAGATTGTTGACGATAGGGGTGGAGTTTCAAGTAAACCCAATCGCCGATGGCAAATTCTCTTTCAGTACGGTGAAGATCAGCCTGTTGTTTCATTCTGTTCTGAGCAATTGTCATGTGGGATTTCAGGGACCGAAGGAGAGCATCGCGCTTCTGGAGGGTAGAGTCGACTGCTTGCACGGGAGTTGTGCCCGGTAAATACATTGAAACCGTAGGCGGTGGGTAGCCGTAAAGAGCTTCGAATGGAGTCATCCGAATTGTAGAGTGATGTGTGGTATTGAACCACCATTCTGCCCAATGCAGCAGGTCACTCCAAGAGGTCGGTTTGTCAGCCACGAAGCAACGAAGGTAGTGTTCTAATGATCGGTTGACAACCTCTGTTTGGCCATCAGATTGGGGATGATAAGCAGATGTGTGGCAAAGCTTAGTTCCCTGGAGTTTGAAGAAAGCTTTCCAGAAATTGCTGAGGAAGATTGGGTCTCGATCCGAGACGATTGATCGTGGCATGCCATGGAGGCGAAATATTTCTCGGAGGAACACTTCCGCAATGGATGCAGCCGAATATGGATGTGTGATGGCAACAAAATGGCTATACTTGGAAAGTCTATCCACAACCACCAAGATTGAATTTTTTCCAGAGGAATCCGGTAATCCGTCGATGAAATCCAAGGAGATGTCCCGCCACACATTATCCGGGATCGGAAGTGGATTCAGCAAACCAGGAGGGTGAATTGTTTCGTAAGTTTGTCTTTGACATTGGTCACAACAAGCGACAAATCTTTTCACCGCCTTGCGCATCCCAGGCCAAGAGAAATTGCGGGCTAATCTGAGGTAAGTTTTCAAGTATCCGGAATGGCCTGCTTGCAGGGAAGAATGAAATTCAGTAAGCAGTTTGGTGCGCCATTCAGAAGAAGCTGGCACATAGACCTTGTTCTTGTAGAACAATCTGTTGTGCCATAGGGAGTAATTCTTCTTGGTTGGATTGCCTTGTTGAAGGGCCGAGATGATTGTTTGGGCTTCTTGGTCTCTTGTGCAGGCGTTATCGATGTGCGTAAGGCAGTCGAAAATAGGCGCACTGATACTTTGAATGGTGCAGACCTCATGACGACGAGAAAGGATATCCGGAATCGTATTGAGTTTCCCAGGTTTGTATTCAATGGTGAAATCATACCCCAATAACTTTGCCATCCACTTTTCTTGTGAAGGGGTAGTAATCCGCTGATCCATCAAGTGTTTCAAAGTTTGATGGTCAGTGAGAATCGTGAAGTGTCTTCCCAAAACATAAGGGCGCCATTTTTCCACAGAGAAGAGGATTGCAAGCATTTCCTTGTCGTATACTGAAAGTAGTTGGTTTTTGGGTGACAAGGTTTTACTGAGGAATGCTATGGGATGATTCTGCTGTGATAACACTGCCCCAATTCCAATGCCACTTGCATCTGCAGCTATAGTGAAAGGTTTAGAAAAATCTGGTAAAGCGAGCACAGGGGCAGTTGTCATGGCATGCTTGAGGTGAAGGAAGGCATCTTCAGAGGCTTGGGACCAATTGAAACCATCAGCTTTGAGCATATCGTTGAGGGGCCTGGCAATCAAGCTGAAATTCTGAATGAAGCGCCTGTAGTATCCGGCCAACCCAAGGAACCCACGCAAGGCTTTAAGAGTTGTGGGTTTGGGCCAATCAAGAAGGCATTGGACCTTTGTAGGATCCATGGAAACACCTTGGGCAGAGATTGTGTGACCCAAATAGCTAACTGTGGGCTGCCCAAATGTACACTTAGAAAGCTTGACTTTCAAACTATTGACCTGCAAAATTGTAAATACTTCCGCAAGATGTGTAATATGGGACTCCAAGTCCGCACTATAAACCAATATGTCATCGAAGAAAACTAAAACAAATTTCCGCAACAGTGGTTTGAAAATGTGGTTCATGAGTGCTTGAAAAGTAGAAGGGGCATTAGACAAACCAAAAGGCATGACGACGAACTCATAGTGACCCTCGTGTGTCCTAAAAGCGGTCTTGGCAATGTCCTCGGGGTGCATTCGTATTTGATGATACCCGGAACGCAAGTCCAGTTTGGAAAAATAGTGTGCCCCATGTAGCTCGTCCAACAATTCATCAACAATGGGAATAGGGAAACGATCCTTTACTGTCACTGCATTAAGTTGTCTATAATCGACACAAAAACGCCATGTACCCTCTTTCTTTTTCACCAAAAGAACCGGTGAGGAAAAAGGGCTAGTGCTAGGCCGGATAATGCCTTGTGCGAGCATCTCATGGACTTGGGCTTCCAATTCATCATTATCTCCAGAATATGGTACAAGTTATTATACCTTTGACTATTTCAAACAGCAAACCAAGAGATATTGCCATTCAAAGTAAACTTTGACGATTTCAAATGAAGCAAAGAGAGACGAACTGCTATTCAAAGTTTACTAGCTTTGAAAAAGTCCAAACGTGAAGCAACTATGGACTCACTGCTGGTCAAATTATTAAAGCAGCTCGAAAGGGAGACGTTCAGGTATACGCTGCCTCATGTTGTTCTCGTCTTCTTTGGCAGAGAATTAATAGGATTGCTTTAAGCAAAGGGGGCTGTTCATGAACAACCAATACCCTTTTGAAAACAACCATGGTCGTTCAAGAACGACCGAGAAAACTTCTCTTGCGTTTAGACTGATATGGTCGTTCATGAACAGCCGGAGTCTCAACGTGCTTGGCTGCTGTAGTTTCTAACGTTGGAACATAGGGTCATTCATGAATGGCCACGTTCCGTTTCTAAAAAATTTGCACAAGACGCCACACTTTCTTCCTTCAATCTCAGCAATACATAAAAAGCTTCCCCTGTTGCCTTGCTTTTCTCCTTCCATCATATCAAAACTTTTCCACCACCACTTCCAAAAAGAAGTACAAATCCTAAGCTGCCAATCCAACATGCCAGGCAGAGAAATACAAAGCCTCACCCTTAATGTTTCACCTCTGTAACCTGCATACAAAAAGAAATAAAAGAAGAAAGTCAGAAGGCAGAGCCGCAGACAAAGGAAGAGAAATAAAAGAAGAAAGTTGCGAGATTGCTGGTCTTTGCAGTACTTAATTACCTCTCTGAAATTGATCTCCGGGGCTTGGCGGCGGTGGCTCAATTAAGCCTGCATATACAGAAGCTTTCGTGTCAATTGTTAGTTGAAAGGCAAAATTACGCTCTGGAACTAAGACAAGGATAATTAAATTCATCTATTGATTCTCAGAACTGGTGAATTAATTAACAAGAAGACAAGCTAAAAATTGCGAGTGCTTCCTGTGTTTGAAGCGGTGGTGAACAGTGGTGATAATCAAAGCAGGACATGGTGGCAACTTTAATTATTAATCAGCTTCTACGTGGTTAGTAAGATAGTAGCAACATGGGGTCAAAGCTCAGATAAAGACTTAAACTTATGAAGTCAAACAATGGCATGCTTAATTAATTGTTTCTTTTGAAGTACTGACGACAACAAGTGCAGCAACAAAGGTTCAATTAAACAATTGTTTTGCCAAAGACAAATAGCTTTAATCATGTGAGAGCTTGTCAAAATGTGCTGCAGAATTAAAGCTTTCATATATATATATATATATATATATATATATATATATATATAATTAAACAAGTGGGCTGCATAATGGTTTTGAATGCAGTTTTGACCAAGAAATACATGCTCATCTTTCAATCAAAGAAGCAAAATAGGAAAAGACAAAAGTGCTTTTAATCAAAGCGGTGGTGTGAATGTGTAATAGCAGATGGCACGACAGCAAAATAGGGACAACTTTAAGTGATCATGGACAAAGCAATTCAAATCTGAACACTTGTTTCGTGGTGGCAATTATGTTAATCGAAACAGAGCGGTGCCATATACATGATATTCGGTCATTCAGAATGGTGTACCGTACCAGAAATCGAATTGGGTTGCGTTAACACTGCACACCAGTCGCTCGTCCAATTGCCACGCCAAATGATCAATCTGCAGCAACGAAAGACATTAGAAATCTTGTCAATATTCAGATCAATAAACCCCCAGCTGAGAGAGATGACAAAGATGGGATCTTTACCCAATTTCTCTGCACAATGGAGCAATTTCAGATTCTGCATGTAGGAGAAGGGGTATAGAGCACAGTGACAGAGCCCTCCTTTTTATTGGGAATACAGGAAGGTGTCTCCTTCTCCAATTCGAATTGAGATCGACTCCCATCTCTAATTTGGTACCTATCTGCTTCGGTTAGCTACGCCTACAAAGGACTCCAGCTGATCAGTTCGGCCAGAGTGAAGATGGAATCTATCAGTTTGACCTTATGGATTTCAACTGGGCCTGACGCAAATTAAAGCTAAAGGGCCTAGAAAGAAAGATGGGTGTCCAATACATAGGCCTGCTGAATCACTCATTCATAAGTCCTGAAGCCCATTTTCAAATAGTTTATCTCGATGTTCAGGCCCTGCCAAGTTCGTTTGTCGACAACATAAAAGCCCATTCACACGGCCTAGTACAAAGTTCAACACATCGGGTGCTCAAATTAAATTCCGGTGTCTGCAGAGGAAATACATCCGACTGATTCGAAAATAAATATATGTACATCCGTCAACACAAAATTTTCCTAAACACCAGAAATACAAATCCTATGAACTACAATGGTTTGATCCCTTTTCAAGGGTATGTAGGCAATCTAGAGACCCACTAGATGCAACCACAAATCCAAACAGAATCCCTGACTTCACCAGTCAAATTCAGCCAGTCCTATATTGAATCACTGACTCCAGTCAAATTCTCCCAACACTAGAAATACAAATTCTCAAGAACTACAACGGTTTGATCCCTCCTCGAGGGTATGTAGGCAATCTAGCGAGACACTAGATGCAACCGCAAGTCCAAACAAAATCTCTGACTCCCTGATTCATCCAATCTGAATCCCTGACCTCATCAGTCAAATTCTGCCAAACACCAGGAAACGTCATAGCCTTTCCAAATAAAATCCATGACTCCCTGGTTCATCCAATCCGAATCCTTGACCTCATCAGTCAAATTCCGCCAAATACCAGGAAACGTCACAACCTTTCCAAACAAATCGAATCTTTGGTTCACTTACCCCAAATTCGTCCAAACACTATTCCTATTCTAAAAAGCAATACCTTCCAATGCGTCATTCACCCATTGAAATTCTTGAACTATGAGTGGCTTGATCCCTTTCCAAGGGTACGTAGGCAACCCATTTAAATATTCGAGTGCAGCAGCAAAAACAAACAAACAAACACACATCCACAATTGGTTTCTTCATAAATAGAATCAAAGGGTGTTTCCCCGTAACAAGGGATTGTAATTAAGAGATACATTTTGACTTGAATGGGTCGAACTAGAAATAATTAAAACTCTGTTCACTAAATGAATACGAGTGAAATTATGTTGGGTGACATTTACGCTCACAGCGTGCATATTTTCTCTCAACAGAGATGACGGATCAAATTAAGAGAAGAGAGAAAGACCATGTACCTTCACCAAATCTCACACCAACTGGAGCCCAAAGGCGATCTAGAGCTGCTTGCAAAGCCTTTTTTCTAAGCATGAGAAATGTCTCTGCATCACCAGTTGACAAAGTTACCTATAGATTCAAATTCATAGTTCACTGACAAAGTTACCTATAGATTCAAATTCATAGTTCACTGACAAAGTTACCTATAGATTCAAATTCATAGTTCGTTTACCTAGAGGACCGAAAATCTATACAATTAATTTTCAAATCCTTAAACTATTGAACCAAACTTAGCAAACAATCCCCAATATCAAACCTTAATTTCTAAAAAATTTAATCAAACTGTAGGCTGCAAGAACCAGAGTGCGTACCTGATGACGTGTGGATCCGTGGAGAACATGCGCAAAATGGAGACCTCGCAGAGAGGGATTGCGTCGGACTTTGGATTATCGCCGGCCTTCGACGGCTGGATCTTCGTCCTTCATAGGACTAAGAGATGAGAGAGAGAGAGAGAGATGTGAGAGAGAGAGAGAGAGAGAGAGAGAGAGAGAGAGAGAGAGAGAGAGAGAGAGAGAGAGGGACGGCGTTGGACTTCGGGTTATATTTTTAGCCTTCGTTCTTCATCGGACGAGATGAGTCTGAGAGAGGAGAGCGGGGTTTAACTTGTTTATATGAGAGGAAGATTTAATTTTAACAAATTTTTTTTCCCGTTTTACCACATAAACACGACGTGTGTCTTAAATACGTTGTATTTAATCTTATGCAATTATATAAACGACGTGCATGCATTGCATGCCTTAAATTTTATATGAAAAAAGCAAGTTTTACGGCTTGCATTTAAAGCGCGTCGTAAATGATACTATTTTACGACGCGAATTAAGTGCACGCCGTAAATTTTGCATCGTGAATAATGAATAGTTAGCTTTCCTGTAGTGTGTGATTGAGAAGACTAGTAGAGTGGTTAGGGATAAGGAGAATACTATTGGTGATATGAGAAAATCGATGCTGCAGATTGATCGGTCATTCTTAGATTCATTTGTATAATTGAGTCATCGAGTTCATTAAAAAATTCTAGAAACTAATACAATACCATACTAATATTTGTTGTTAATTTGGTCGTAACTTTTCCTTCAGTTTGAAAGGCAATCTAAATTCTAATGCTTATGAAGCCAATGATGAGATACATGTATCCTTTGAAATTACCAATTATATGACAACAAAGATTTTAACTCTTATTTTTGTAAGTTAGCGTGTGATCACAAACTATTTTGCTCAATTATTTATTTTAAGTGCAGCGTACATTTACGCGTTTGATGAATTATTACTACTATATAGTTAAATCTAGGCGCCTCTCTTGCAGCACCAAACCCTAGAAAACCCTAGATCCAATTCCGGCCTCTGGCGTTGGTACTGTGGTCTATCAATTAGTGATAGTTTTGTCTATCTCTTTGTCATCATGTCCACCATCGACTTTGTAACCAAAAGTTTTGCCACCTCGCTTGCCATTGCAAGCAATGAAGTTGTTGATATCTCCCGCATGTCTGAGGGAGGAGTGTGCCGCAATTCCCAGTCCTACCTTCTGGCATGGCCTTTGGTTATGAAGGCGACCTCAGCTATTGATCTGCAGAGGCATTTTAGCCTAATCTGGATTCTGAAACAGGGTTTTAGCGTTCAACAGCGAGCACCAGACTGCTTTCTGTTCTCATTTGATCTCAAGGGGATCGTAACAAGGTCTTTATGGGGGGACCTTGGAGTTTTGGGAGGGTAATGGTGGTGGTTCAGCCCTATGATGGAGTTGCTCCGCCGCAGGCTGTACCGCATCTCCACTATGCCACCAACGTATGAATAAAAAGAAATAATTATCGATGTAGCATCGGCGGTGGGGAATTTCCTTGATCTGGACCGAAAGCTGTCTGATACAATGAGGGAGATTAGGGTTCGAGTGTCTCACCCTATCTTGAAACCATTCTTCATGGAGAAAACCCTAAAGTTTGCGCAGGATGTGGAACAAGAAGTCCATTACTTCTTTGAGAAGCTAGTGGGACTGTGCAACACCTACGGGCAAGTGTTTCATGAAGGTGGAACATGTGATGTTGTCTCTCCACCTTTGACAAAGAAGAAGGCTGTTGAAAACCCGGTGGCCCGAAAGCTTGATCTCACTGGATCTTTTCTGGGGTTGAATCCTAATCAGTTCAAGGATGGAACCTTCCATTTTCAAGGCATTACTATGCCTATCCTACCTCCTGTGGGACAAACCCTATTTGGTGGCCCTGAATCAAGCAAGTCGCACTGCTCAGTGGTCATTCGAAGTGTAGACGCTATGCAGGCCTGTGAGGATAATGCTTTAGCTCTTGTTCCGGTCGAAACTGATCCATGCTCCAAGCGGGTGAGATCTTTTCCTTCACCAAAAAAGCTTAAATTGTTAATTTCTGACTTGTTGACAGGGAAAACTAGCTCGATTGCTCCTGCAAAGAAGGTAAAACTACATGAGTTTCCTAATAAGTTTAGTGCCGAATCCTTGGGTCTTGTTGAGACTTCAGGTGGAATGTTGGTGCCCTCTGAAGTCATGCAACCAAGGCCTGCAATTGAGTTGCCGGTGGCAAAGAAGAAGAAGGGCAGACCATTGGGGTCCAAAAACAAGAATCCCAAGTCGAAGAAGGTGTCTGCTGAAGAGGTTTTGACTATTCTGTACTCAGGCAAGCCTCCTAGCCCTACTTTGAAGGGCAAAGAAAAGATCTAGGTTGAGTGTGGTAGGAGCCTATATCCTATGTACCATTTCATCAATAGTTTATAAGTTCACTGAAATAAGTGAGCGATTAGTTCGAATATACGTGGTCTGTTTCTATGTATCACAGTAGTTTACTACAACTTCTTGATCTGTCTAGCTGAAGGATATGTATTGGTCATCTTGACATGCGTTAATGAAATCCACTTTACATCTTCAAAAAAAAAAACACTACTATATAGTTAAATATCTAGAATTAATAGAACAAATATGTTGAAAGAGAATTTCAATTCATTGAGAGTCTAATTTGTTACGCATAACGACTCACTTTAATTAATAAAGAGAGATACATATTTACGGCGCTTTTTATCGATGGCAAAATTAAATTAAAAATCATCGGTCCAAAGTGACACTAAAGGCCGTTCCCATCCCACTCAAACCTAGGCCCAACCAAGGCTATCTTGTATATACCACTCACTGCCAACTGGAGGGAAACTTCTGTTTTGGCCTTTTGGGCTTCAGAAAGTGAGTCCAATATATGTACGCTTTCGCACCAAGAAAACCGAAATTCCGTCTATTTTCCTCTCTCTATCTGACGCCTTTGATCATCTGAGCTCTGACTCACCGATTCGACTCGGCCATGGCGGTTCAGTTCAAATTCCGAAGCTCTGCAAAATTCGATTCCGTCGACCTCGAAGGTCGAGCCTCAATCCGCGTTCGTGATCTCAAAGCCAAAATCATCCGCCACAACAACCTCAACATCTGTCAAGATTCCGATCTCGTCTTCTCCGACTCCATAACCGGTCAAGGTCAACCCTCCTTATTAATCTTCTCGTCGTTTCTCTTTAGTCTATTGACGATTGGACTAGTAATTTCATAGTGATTCTCGCTGAATCATAGTTGTTGAAACGCATAATTTTACTGCTTGGTAATTTGTATTTGATATTCCTTTGTTTTTTTTTTCTGGATTAATTTCAGAGTACACTAACGAGAATATTCAAATTCCGTGCGGCTCGTCCGTGATTATCAAGAGAGTTCCTGCAGGATCGGTACATGTGGATATGTAAGATTTCTGTCCATTTGATATGCATAGGGGTTTAATTGTTGATGGAAGTTCTGGAGCTGTGTTTTTTTAACTTATAGACTATTGTGACAGGCCTCACTTCAACTGCAAGGAAGCTGGGAATCCGCCGGTTTGTATTTTAAACTTTGAACTCGCATTTTTTGAGCTGTATTTGCTGGATAGTTCATTTGAAGCTGTGTTGTACTTACTAACTGGTATAACTTATATGTTTCACAGAATGTTGAGACAGTCGACTTTGATGACTTTGGGGTCGACGTGTATCCCATTCC